>JAZGTI010014145.1:0-14323 GCA_036877585.1 Botia kubotai
AGATATTTGCATCACAAAAAAACATTGTATTGTTTCTGTCACATAGTTGACATTTGGCTAGAGATGTCAAATAAGCTTGTTTCGCAAGCTAGACTTCCACATTGTTCTCCAAAAAAATTAAAAACCCTTGAAAATCTGTACAGTGTAAACGAAATAGTGATTCAAATGACACAGATCAGCACCAATTTGTTGTCATCTGGTGCAGATTCATTCTTTTAATCTAGCTAAGCAGCCATAAGCTCCCACTGATGAAATTTACGATTGACATCCACTGAGAAAAATCTGCCTGTTAAGAATCACACAGCCTGTTAAGAATACGTTTGTCTGCGATTGTGCGCGCGCATATTTAGAAGCATGTTTATATGTGTTTTAAGGTCGAGCGCAGCAGGGAAGTTTACACACGTAAGCATATAGGTGTGAAGTGATTGTGAGGTGGTTCTGAGGACGGCCTCCGCTGGGATACGTTCAGCCAGATTGTGGCGCTCATGAGAAGAGCGGAGCACATCGTTCACAAGCTGTTCCTGAGCTCGCACCCGCGCCAAATACAGCACAGCACTATCTGTAGCTAGTGGGAATGTTTGTTTTTGCTGAACACTGTTTATTTTTCTCCTCTAGATCTGTATTTATATGTATTTATCACTGAGACATTGTGCCTTGCGGTTATGTATGTAATTTATAAGACGTTTGCTAACATTGGGTTTTATAAAAAATACATTTGCCCAAGTTTGTTTCTCCGAGGTGAAACTGGATGGAGCGTCTCATGGCGGAAGATTAGGGCGGTTTTATGAGGAGTGAAATATTATAGCATCTTGAAAACTGTAGCACATTTCGTGATGCACCTTGGTTGTGGTCATTATTTCAAACATGAGGGTCATTCGGGTTGAACTATATGAGTGAAAAGGCATCTGTTTATAAAATGAACCTATTACTTTGAATATAATGCCCAGGGCTTATTGCTTTTAAGATACTTTTACAGTGATTTATTGTATTTGACAGCTGTGATCAATGGGAAGATTTTTTCAAGCGACGCGTATTACAGTAGAAATAACAGCAGTCGATCTGACTGCAGTTTGGTATTTTTAGGATCCAGTTAATTACAGTTCAGTCTTAGATTTGTACTAATTGAGTATGTTGTTTTTCTCTGAAATACATTACAAAAGTAAAACTGGCAAACAGACTGTTTAAGTGAACACGTAGTAAAGTTTTAAAAAATTACTCATAGTGTGATGTGAGAGGCATCAAGCTTCCTCTTACTTCTGAATTTCATTAGGCTTGTTCTTTTGTAACACACACACACACACACACACAAAGCAATGAACAGGGATTTGTAGGTACATCCAGATTTACCTCTTATCTCTCTTTATTAGGGTAAACCGTTCATATGCAGAGGCCAGCAGTTCATATGCATCTCCCAGCAGGTTTAGTGCTGGAAAGCACATCTGTTTAATGTAGTTTTTATTGTCCGAGTTGGCTGTGTGTATAAGCAGGTCCCTGTGGGTCTGGAGGGTATTTAGTTACCTCGAATATCGAAGAAAACAGGCTGAAAATAAGTTTAAAGGTGTGAAAAAACAGGAGAGTGTTTGCAGCGCATGTATTATTGAGAGATTTAATTGTGGTGTGTGTTACAGAAGAATACATACCCATTATAACACTCTGCTCGTGGCTGTTTAAATGTGTGATTCTTCAGTTAAACAAGGTTTGTTGTCTCCTAGGAAGATTTTAATGAAAAATATGCTTTTACAAAAGATAGAAAAACAATAATTGTAGTTTTAAAAGAAAAGCGTTTCTTTAGACTCCATATAGTGTTGCTTTAATTGCTTTATCGTTATTTTTAAGAGGTGACATTAGCCAGAATTTCTCTGTTTTGGGGTTGTCCACCACCCAGACTGGTTGAACTTTCACTCTGCAAGAAATGAATATAAAGTAAAAATAAAAATTAATGTAGTATTTGTGCCATTTAATTTGCGATATCCAATACTGCTGTGTTTGCTGTGGAAATAAGTGAAATTGTAGTATGTATCTGCAGCCGAAAGACCGTTTAATGTTCAGAAATATAATTATTCAGTAACTTCATGATTGTTTATTTGATGTCACTGGTTTACTGGCTACCATCTAAAAATGGAAATTTAGGAACATTCTGTTCCCTGCTAGCTAACAGTGTGTTTTATTCAAGTTGATTTTCTGTGCATTAAACAACAGTTTGTTTGATTTAAAGTACCAGTATCATGTAAACCTAACAGTGTGATTTATATGGTCTTGGGTTAATGATTGTTACAAAACAGGTGGACTGTAAATTAAGAGCTAACTGGATTGTATTGTAATAGACATTTTAGAATTGAGGTTCTTATTTAAAAAGCTCAGTTTTTTGCCGCAGTCTCAGGTGCTGATACTCTGACAGCTCCAAACATTAGAAATAAAACAAGTTTTTATTACCTTGCTGGCACTCTGCATCTTTAGGAGCTCTGTTTTTATATCTCCCTACAATCACAGCCATGAAATGAACATTGTCTGCCATACTTTTACTTAATACTCCATAAAATGTGTATAAAAATCAGCGTTCTGCTGGTTTATGTAAGGATCGACTAAAACGCACTGTATACCTTCACTGGCTTCTTATACAGAAATACATATTCAGAAGCACAGACTGTGCCTGAAAAACATGCTGGTTTAGCAGTTTAATAGTTTTGTAAAGGCTTTATGTAACGCAAGTTTTATCAGCTTTGGTCTTCAAATGTGTTCCATTACTGTGAACCGTGTTTAAATATATTTCATATAGATTTTGTCTGGGCTGGTGTTCAAGTCAAGTCACTCAAACTGTGAGTAACCGGAGACGCCCGCTGTCTTGATATCCAAACTCCGTCGATACATATCAATCTTTAAAGCGATGCAGTGGCAGGTTGCGAGAGGACACAAGCCTAATTTGTTTTTCAGCATCTTCACAAAATACTGTAAAAGGACTCGGGTGGTAGTAAAATAAACTCCGTCAGGAAGCTGTATAAAATTTCTCTGACACGCTCAACCTTCTTGCTTGTAAGTGTATTGTTTTACAAGCAATTGTTTCCTGTTGGTATTTGATTCAACAAAATCTATTCGAGATGTCTTGTTTCAGTCAAATCTGAGTGGATCTTTTTCAGATACATCATTCATCAACTTCAGCCCAGCACGCGGTCTCTGAATATTTCTGAACTTGATGAATGTTTGACATTTGGCAGGTCCGCACGCCATAATTGTTACGCAGGTCTCGTGTGGGGTGTTTAAAGAATCCGAAAGTGTAGCTTTATTGACCAGATAATCCAATGATAATTTGCGTGACAGGAACAGAGCATAAATTAGAAGCAGGTGTTCCTGTAGCTCAGCTGGTAGAGGTCAAGGTCATTAGTTTGAGTCCTAGGGAACACACTGGCTATAAAGATGTACCTTGAATTCAATTTGAAACAAACCATTGGCCAAATGCACAAATGTAAATGATCTGTGACCAACAGTGCTAGCAGCCGTTGGCTGGTAACTTTATTAGGAGCTGTGACCTGAGTTGAATCGAATTGTGCGAATGATCGCTTGCTCGTTGATGCAAAGAAAACATCTGTGACTTAGAGGCTCATTTAGACTATTTGCAAGTGACGTAATGACCTGTGCTGTTTGTCATAAACAAGAAAAGGCGACAAAATGTTATATATTTATATACTGTTTGTGAATGCAACATTTTCTTAATTCACTTGTTATTGATAGACGCTAGCCTGATTTCTGTGTCATATCCTGTCACCTCTTCATTGCCCAATCAATATAACCGACAAAGGCCCTTAAATAAAATGTCAGTTTAAATCAACTTAATATTTTAATTGTCATTGTGGCCAGTTTTACGGCCTGATGGTTTATGTATTTCAGCTCCTCGCTTCTGAGGGAAGAGCAGGCGGATGTTTCACCGATGGACCGCTTCAGCAGATGAAAGATGAAAGGAACGCTCTGAGTGTCGCCACAGTGGCTCCTTGAACTATTTTTACTGACTTGTTTTCAACAATTGCAGCAAAAGAACAACAACTCCAGAGTGAGCGATGTTTAGAAAATGCTGGGGAGACAGTTTCAGCCGTCTGTTGTCAAAGCCTAAATGCGATTACTGCGTGATACTGCAGCTCTCGCTGTGACGTCTAAACAAGCGCAAATTTTAAGCAAACGTAATAAATCCTTTTAGCAGTGTAGGAGAGCCGAAGGAAATAAATCGCATCACTAGAATGTAATATCGTAACTGCTGACACAGCACCACTTGGGGCTCCTTTGTGTTTTTAAACATATTATTTGGAGTCATTATTGTTTACTCTTAGCCGTTTAGCACCTGTGACTGCTTGCTGCCGTGACGACAATGAAAGATTACACTGCGCGCGTGAGATTTTGGAGAGCTCAACCAGAAAACAAGTAAATAAAGCTTTTTGTTTTATCTCACAACTTACCAGGAAAACATATCTCTGCCGTTCAAGCTTCCTTTAGCATGCGTTTGATAAAGACGTTTGATTTATGTGATGGGTGTTAGATACGTGAGGTATTTGGATCTTACTGTAGGTCACGATGCCTTGATATGCCAATGTGAATCTGGACAACTGAGACTCTGTAGTTGTATCATAGTTTAGGAGATCTGATGGAGTTCTCCATTGTTTCATTAAGGTATCAACTTTGTCTCGGATGTTTCTCCCAAATTTGCTTTAAATAAACAGAATCGGGTACAAACGAGACACCTGTTTACAAACTCATAGAGCCATACAATTAGATGCGGTGGGTGTATGTTGTATAGTACTCTATTGTAATCCGATTTTATCGATTAATTTGTTTTTAAAAGTCTGGTTTTAGAGAAACGTTTTAATTTTTTAATTAAACTACAACAGTCTTGACTTTTGAAGACAGACTTTATTGTCTCGGCAAATTTGAGCTCTGTTTGTAACACGATTAAGATCTCTAGAGGAGACATGATAGATTTCTCGGTCCTCTCAGGAGAAACATCTGAGGTGCGGAAGATTTCGGCAAATGTTTCTATTGGCTCTTTATTTAATCTCATTGCAGTCTAGGAGAAACGATTGAGATGATAAAGAGATCTCGTCCGTGATTTGTCTATCTTACAGGAGTGGTCTTGCAAAAAGCAGTTTCTTACATGGATGATGGAAATGAGAGATGTCTGCCAATTATTTTCCTCCTCGAAACAAAAGGGGAACCGCAAAAGAGCCGTGACTTCACGTCAGTTCTTTTTTCTGTCGTTTGGCTGTAAGTGTCACTTGGGACAAGGCGTGACAAAATAATGACACGCTTTTTTCAAAGAGACCAATTTCCCAGAATTGAATGAGCAGGATGTGTGCAGCGTACAGTATCTGCACTTGCTGCTAGATTGGGCTGTCTGTCGATATCCATCAGACATGTCTCTCCAAATGTGGTCAGATAAATGGACAGTGTCCAAAAAAAGGAGAAAATAGCATGAAAACCTCAGAACAAAATCACAAACCGAACTATAGAGAACTAGTCAATTCAGCAACGTTCATACAGCCCCCCTCTTTTCAGTGCCCCTCTGATCTCTCCACCTGGCATATTCAGTATTTAGTTTTTCCTTTGTTACGCTTATGCAAGTCTAACATCCTGGTTAATTATTCCTTTTTGTTAGAAGATCACAGGTCTGAACAATCAAACAAATTTGAGATCTCCTGACGTTACAGCAGTTATGTTTTAGCTCGAGATGTATTCTTTGTGGCTTCATGAGGTTCCTCTGTTTTCAAATGAAGATCTGATGTGACAGGCGCCGAGTGGGTTTGACAGAACCAGAATTTTAATTAGCGGTTACCTTGACAAGCTTTTGGTCGACGCTCCATGGCACTCTGCCCCAGTTTTGATATCTGCCTTACTGGCGTTAGGATCACAACTCAAGCACGAAAACACGGACCCAGGAAAGCATTAAAAAAGGATGAAGCGTCACTCTTTCATCAACTTCTTTGGGTCGTGAAAAGAGAGATTCCCTAGACGCCTGACAGCCACTGTGGAATCAGTTTGACAGCAACAATACTGTGAAATTGCTTATTCAGGACAACAGGTCTGCTTTTTTACCACAGTGCCTTAGGACCAAGCGCCATCACCCAGCTAACAATTTTAGTATGTACAAGTAGTGTGTAACATTTTACTATGTACAAGTAGTATGTAACATTTTGTAACATTTCCCTAATATTTCTCTTGGGAAACAAAAATGTTATATTAAAAGTTCTAGGAACATTCAACATTTTTTTAGGACAGTGGATTAACATAACTGTTTAGTTATTATTTAACATTATTATAGAACATTATTATTATAGAACATTATTTAAAATGTTTTTAAAGCATTTCACTAAGAACCTAACAGTAACACTTTGATACGATATATAACGTTAAAAACTTAATACTAATGTTACTGTAAAAATGGTTTCTTTGATAGACCTTTAAGAGAATATTAGCTAATGTTGTGAGAATGTTCCCTGTTAGCTGGGCCATTGCTTATGAGCCAGGCTGCAGGCAAACAAACACAAGCCTTATTCCAGCAGTGAACTCTAGAAACTGTTTGAACAAGCAAACATACTTATGACACTTGTGGCAAAAAACAGCTAAACACACTTGCCAGTTATTTTACATAAGCTAAAAGCATTGCGTTTATTCAAAGAAGCACAGGCCTGAATGCACAAAGAGTTTTGGTAACAGAACTGAACTGTCTGTTAAAAGTTTCTGTTGTTTTATTCTTTTTCTTTCAACACGCTTTATCACTGTAGTTCCTAAAGCTCTTCCTTTCCCAGCGAGTGGACGAGAATACTGCAGACTCATAAAACATTCAACATCATTCAAGGTCTAAGGCCGCACTTACACAATAGGATTATTTAGAAAACAAAGCGACTTTGTCATGGGAAGTGTAAAGCAGGAAATACGTGTTTTTAACCGGAGAGAAAATATAAAATGCTGAGAAAAAGAGTAACAAATCACAAGTGCTTTTTTCTGGAAATTTCCAGGAATGCTGGCAAACCCGAGCAGAACCCTTTTCATTGGAGTTTTGCTTATTAAAACATATTCAGTTGTTTGAGGAATCTCTGAAAATATATATTAGTTTTTTTCTTATTTAGTTTTAGAGTTGGCTTAAGTTTTAGACTGGCTTAAAGGTACAGTTCACCCAAAATTATCTTCCTGTTTTCCTTATTTGACTTTTCTTTATTAAATTGTCATTTTTGTTTCACAGAAGGAAGGTAGTCACCGAGATTTGGAACAACTTGACTGTGAGTACATGGCAGAATTTTTGTATTTGGGTGAACTGTCCCTTTATGAATTTCACTATTCTACTGGTATCTTGTCCCAGCATAAATCCAGTTTGTGGTGAATTCTAACACGCTCCATGAACACGTTCTGTTTTCACAGCCTCAGAACATTGAGTCCAGTATGGTGGACGTGGACAGTAGATCCAACAGCAGAACTTCAGTGTCAGCTCATAAAGATGATCAATTCTTTACATCAGTCATTCTCCACTGGTTTTGGCACTGGTGACCTAACAGTATATCAGACTGTTTACATTTGTTTATCAAAAGTAAACAAAAGTTGATTTAAAATCAAGTATTTATTTATTAATCGGAATTATCGTACCATGGAAATGTACAGGAGTTGTTTATCAAAAGGTTAACAAAAACATTAAACTTTGTATTTATTTATAGGATATTATACATCTGTTACTGTGGCTGTGTACAAGGGCATACGATGCAGCCTAACTGTAGCTTTTACCAAGTGACAGATGAATTTGTGCCAAAATTAGATTTTGATTGGACATGCAGGTTTCGATGTCAGCAACATATTGTGCTGTTCAACTGCACAATTACACGGTTAGCTGCATTTTATGTTTCGCGTTTAAATCTGTATTCCCCCCCGTTTGCGACCTTAACACAGCAGATATTGGGCTGTGACCCTCCAGTTGAGAACCGCTGCTGTACTTCAGTCTGTCTATTGTGATTGTGATATTACTGTGATTACCATTCAGAATTTAGAACAGGGACAAAATTGTGTTGTGTTAGAGATACACAACTGGAGAAATGTTATTTTTTATAATGTTTTCTCATTTGAAATTAAAACCAGTATTGTTTAGAATCACTGATGTTAAAGAACCGATATCTGTGAGATCAGAATCAGAACCAGAGCCATTAAATTTCTTCTGATTCTGATCTCAAACCGTGATCATTCTTTACCGCACAAACTCAGCAAGGCGCAGCAGGTGTAACAATAGAGTCTTCCATTCACATGCAGGAGTGACAATTGGCTGTCACTACTCTGATTTCTTTCTTCTCTCTCTCTCTCTCTCTCTCTCTCCCTCTCTCTGTCTCACTTACACACACACACAAACGTGTATCTTTACTTACAGATTTGTGCAAGGAACTGTCACCAAAAGCTGTTCCCGCATAAGCGTTGACATATTGCGTTACATTTTCCCTGCGTTTTGATGTCACCAGTTGGACTGGGAAACATCCCAATGAAGCGCTTGCAGACGACAGGCCTTGAGCGCTTGACATTTTTATCCTGTATCTATCAGAAGTTACTGTCAGGAATGAGCATATGTGTTTCAGAAAAAGGCACTTTCTTCTGATCATCTCCTCCCTGCTGTTCACAGGAGGTGAGGTGATGTCATCTCCAGCAGCTCAAGAAAATCACTGAAATCTGGAGAAGAAAGGCGGAAAGGGATTCGGCCCTGTTATTTAAAATCTGATTAATCCATTTGCCCTGTCTCGCGTCTACAGCGGCACTCATTGCTAATGTCATTACATCACGACTTGAGCACAATTGGATATCTGCTGGAACCAGGGCTGAGAGCATCACGAGTCTTACCCTGCTGTGGTAACCTCTCGCTGAACCTCACCATCAGCCACCAACTTGATGAATTCGCAAGCGCCGGCCCGTCGCTCTTATTGCATGCAAATTTATTTACAATGCCGCAGACCGGAGGGGAATTAAATCAGCGTATCTTCTAATATATGGCCCTCTGGTGTGTAAGATTAAAGAATCTATTTAGATGAGCATTCTTTGAATGGATCGTTTGCCCTGTTATGATGACAGGCTCAGATCATTTGAATGGAGTCTGTTACGAAGAAACAGACGGAAAAGTATATGGTAGTGTAATCAACGCTTGTGTGTTTGGCATTCAATTTAGTCAACCCTGAAACAGGAAATGATGTCATAGTGTTCTCACGACTACATGCGGGCTAAGAACTCTCTGTTACAAACACGTGGATGTCGAGGGTCTGGAGAAAGACACAATGAAGACCACATCAAATTTGGGAAGGTTAACAAGTCAGGTTTCATGGCTCATGGGTTCATTTTCTTTTCCTGAAGTCATGAATTGTAGTTCTGCATAAAACACAATTCTCTGACTTAAATGTGTTTATTAAATCTTAAAAAGTAATTATAAAGGATAAAGCATCATAGATTTGAGGTATATCATACAGCCTGATGTTCTAATGGCAGCTATAAAATCTAATTACACCATATACATTGAATTAAATCAGAGGGGAGAGGTACCAAATGTTTGTGCTTTTCTGAAGATCACTCGAAAGGATAACAAGCGTTTAGAATGTAGCCCAATGTCCTGTGAGTCATCAGGACTAATGTGGGCACCTGATGCAATAATGCTGCATATTGGTATTGATTCCTCTTCATGTTGATCAGATTGAATTAGGGAACCACAGAACCTGAGAGATGAAGACCCCAGAAACACCCACTGAAGATAAACTCTCTAAATCTCCTCTGCATGGTTTTAGAAGATAATTTAGTCATGGCGCTATCTTCCGTAGTTTGCCACTCCCAGGGCATTCCATTTTTGTCAATCACATTCCAAGGCCATATCTATGAAAGTGAGAAATTGCTGGAGCAAAGAATTATGGGATGTTGGAATATAGTCTCATCAGCAGTCTTGAGACTTCCAGGGTCCTCCAGAGTTCAGAGGTTTGGCGACAGAGTATGGCAGCCATGATCAGGAAGCACCACAGAGAAGCATCACAGAACGTTTAGGCCATACTATAGATCTATAAATACTCAACACAAGTATGCAAACAGGGTTGCGAGTTTTGCATTGAAAGTGTACAGTGCTGTTGTATCTTCTTGATGGTCTTCTATTATTATAATGCAGATCTTGGCAGTCAAAGAAACCACAAGCATATTCTGTGAATATCTGGCCAGTGTGTTGCAAATGTGCAGTGTAGTCCTTGACATGAGTTTCTGCTTTACTGTAGCAGTAATGATCCTTGGTACTTAGGTGGGTGATGCAGTTTCCTTCAAATTCTGTGTAAAGCTGGATGTATTATTATTCAATAGCTAAACATGTTGACAGTAATGGATCACGTGTGTATCTGTTGCTCCGCTATGACAGTCTTAAGAAAGAAAACTTCACAATAATGTCAGCTTGTCCCTAAAGATTTCAGCGATACTTGTGTTGCATTTGAATTTTAATTGAACACACATGGCACACAAAAATGAGCTACAGTGCCATAGTTAAAAGCGTCGCATGCTTGGGGTGCGTTTTAATTATTGTACATGTAAACTGAAACCGAGATGCTTAAAACTAAGTTACAGAGACAGCAGTGAAATGACACAAAATAAATATCAATTTATAATCTTTTATAGCTCTACTGAGCTTATGTAATTAAAAGTAAAATATTTATAAAATGAAGCATTTTAAAGATATATGTTAGCAGTGAGAGGGATTGTTAAGTGTTGCGTGCAGCTAATGCTAATGTCCATGCATCGTATCTCTGTTTATTTATTCATTACGTACGGCACACATTTGCATCTCTACTGAGTTCTTTATTTTTTAGAATTTTATCTAACCCTAATACGCCATTACACATGCTACGCTAATGTGCAGTTACAGAGTACGCATGCTAATTCATAGATGGCACGCGACGAAAGTATGCAAATTCAAACCCATCATTTTCCTGCAGTCTGGTTAAATGACTTTCACTACAATGTGCAATCCACAGACTAGCTATTATGATCACACAGTCTCTCAGTTGCTGCGTCGCGACGCTGAAATCTAATTTGATAAAAACACAAGTTCAAACTGAGAGCATGCGAGCGTAGTGGAAGATGATATGATGCGTCTAATTTGCTTAAAGGTGATCAGTGCCTCGTGTGTGTACAGTATATTTGCGTGTTGTTGTGGGGGTTTTGTTTACCTATTCCCAAAGCTGTGTTTGTTTTCCTGAGGTAATCTTATTATGTAATCAGAGTGTTTTTGAGCAAGCATGCAATTTGTAGAGCAATTTTTCAAAATGTAATGAGTGGAAAAGAAGAACCGCATCTTTATTTGACTACAAGAGTTCAGCTGTGCGATGGGACGTCGAGAAATTTGTGCTTTGAGAAAATGGCAAATGAAGTTTTAGTCATAAGGGTTCAAAATCAATAATTGTGTATTTGTTTAGTGATCAGTGGGCCCATCGAATCATAGAATGTAAAAATGGGCAAAATCGTCCCCTGCTGAATGAAGGAAGGAAAATAGCTAAACATCAGCAAATATATATCACTCTGTTAGACCACTTATGCTGAATACTGTACTCAGCACCTTGCTGTATGTCATTATAGGATACTTTCTCTCTCTCTCTATATATATATACAGTATCTCTCTCTCTCTCTCTCTCTCTATATATATATATATATATATATATTTGCTATCTATACTTTGCTTAATAGATGTAACCGTATTTATTATGCCCTGGACATTTTCAACCAATTTTTAGATAAAGGTGCTAAACCATCAGAAAATGACAAACACATTGTCAACCTTTATTAAATCTTCATCATTTTAATTATGTTGTCAAATGGTCAGATTGTTTAATAATGAGTTTATATTTCAGTAGATTTTGTCAAAATTGTGGCATTTTTGTTTGATTTAACAATCAGAAAAGTCGGGGAAACACCAAAGTATACCATTTTGTGGAATGTACAAAAAAACTCATACATTCTTGTATATCGGCAGAAACGAAAGTAAGAGACAGAATTACACATGAATTTTAATTGTTTCTTAAATTAAACTGGGCCAGCATGTCTATTAAGTAGAGTACTGCATTTAAGTAATTATGTAATTTTGTTTATTGAATTTGTTCCAGTTATTGGAACAAATAAGTCACATTTTAAGCAGGTTTAGAGAAAATTAAAAACGTGGTGAATACTAAGAGACTGAATACTTGGTACCTTACAGCTAAATGATTTAGAGGGCAGATAATTCATGCCAGTTCAGGGATATGTCAAGAATTGAAGTATTGAAAAGAACTAGAGATGAAGTATCAGGGTTGAATAAACGTTTATGTTAATAAAACACTGACTGAATAAATGCAAAATGTTTTTGAGATAAAAACTGCTGCTTTAGATTGTATATACAGATATTGATCAGTGACTGTAACATCAGCAGCCTGTACAATTCATTATGTAGGTGAAATGTCTTGAAATCTTTAATCACATTCAAGGTGTGTATGTGAAAAATGATGCACGTTTGTCAGCTCAACGTCCAAGAAACTTTTCTTAACAATCAATAGGCATAAGATCATAAGCAAACACTCCTGATGCCCTTTTGGCCAAGAACTTTTGCTGTAGAATTTTTCAGTCCTGCACATATTGAATTGTTACACAACACGTGCAGTCTTGCACATTGAATTTGGTCACCTAATCCACTGACCAAATTGTAAGGCAAAATTTTCAGTTCATAAATGAATGCATATTTAATGAAAAGGTTTTATTGTAACCCCTTTTCAGTCTAGAATGTGGTGTGGCATGACTAGGATTGAACCGTCAACATTGCCATTGAACCACTCTAAAAACCAACCGTTAAGAACCATGCTGTCTGTAAAGCCTGAATATAGCATTAGGCTTTAGATGTGACATGCATTTCAATGAAATGATTTAGCCGAATGACATATTGCATACATTTATCAAGGCCTGTCTTATCTGCTGTATTTAGAAAAGTATGCAAAACTAGTCCTCATTTTAATTTGTCCTTTATATGTAATCGTATAAAAACACAAAACTGATAGGCTAGAAACCTGTAAAATCTTAATCTGACAATGTAATTATATTTGTTGAATATTTGTAAATACTAGTGACAGATTTTTATTTTATTTTCTTTTTGTAAAAAGGTGATTTTATTTAACCATTATTTAAACCATACAGCCTTGTTGCCAAATTTCAAATGTGTATTGTCAGTAATACAGTCAAAATATAGTTAGTAAATAATGCAGTTTCACTAAACTGTTTTCAATTCTTTGCAAGCATTCTGTTGTGTTTTTACATTTTAACAAACATGGGGTGGATTCGCAGATAGATTTATTATTCTGGTAACACTAGTTAATGCATTAGTTAACATAGACATAACAGTGAACAATATATTTTAGTTTATTACATTTTTAATCTATTTTAATGTTAGTTCATGCAAATGATATTGCTCAATGTTTGCTCGTGTGTTAATTGTGCATTAATAATGCAACTTTTATATTAAAAATGCATTAGTAAATGCTAAAATTAACAATAAGTAAGATTAATACATGCTGTATAAGTGTTGTTAATTATTAATTCATGTTTACCAAATAACACATGGAACCTTATTTTAAAATGTTATCGTAATTCTTTTGTTTATTCATTGCTCGTGCATAAATGCCGTTTTAACAAAGGCAAATGGAGAAAGGGACTTGTCTGATGAACTAAAGGCGCTCTCGTTCAATTTATCACTTAGGGCGCGTCGTCTCCAGGGGTCCCTCTAATCCATTCCAGTCAAAGGGCCGGTTTCCGTTCCGGGTTTTCTTTCACCACTGCTCTATACATCGCGTCTCCTCACTTCTGCATTGCTGTACCAGCAGATGTTCGTGCGCTGAAGCCAATTTCCAGCCTTTCTTTTTGCCTGAGCAAGTGTTGAGAGTGAGAGGACGAAGAAGAGGGTACTTTTTTCCCCTCCTCGCACGTCTGGAGCGGGTGTTATATGGGGGTTAGCAAGCTTAAGAAATTAGAGGCGAGTCTTTCTGTACCACACCTGTGATGCGCCGCTGTTTCTGAGCAACGAAGACGCTCTCATGGCTAAGGTACAGGAAGAGGATGTGTGCTGATAGAGGACTTCTATAGAGGACTGCCCTGGCTTCACTGATCGGTGTAATATTACAAGAAACACACGCAGAAAAGCAGATTCTCACCGCAGCTTTTTAAGCTGATCTACTGACTTTAACTTGAGCGAGAAGGTGGTTAAGACATGATGTTACACCTGGGTCCCTTTGTCCGCTGGAGATCCGGGCTTGTACTCACTTGGATCTGCCTGTTTTCGGTCGGATTTACC
>JAZGTI010014146.1:0-14323 GCA_036877585.1 Botia kubotai
AAAAAACAAAAAAATACTGGTAGAGTCATTTTATTACACAGAATATTTAGTTATGTGCATATTTGGTCACTTCCTCTCTGGTTTCTGTTTATCACATAATCACATAAGTAGTAATCAAAAATGTTGTGATGTATCTTGCTCTTTCCTGGTGCTAATGGCAGAATTACATACATTTTAACGCAGGTCTGTTTATCAACGGCTAGAGCAGCTACAGACCTGTTGTCAGATGGATGTTGTGAGGAGATTTTGAGGCAAAAAAAGGGGGCACGTTGTCCGAGTATTTCCAGAGACAGCGCGCCCCCTGCCGCTCAGCTTTGTTTTCTTCATGCCGATCAAAACTTAATTGTGACGTAAAAGTTAGTTAATTTGTACGTTTTCATAGCTTTCGACATTCATAACAACATAACTTTACCTATAATCGTGATGAAGGCATTTATTAGATTTTGCATAAAGCTTTTGCATTATGGTAACTGTTTTTATAAATTTGTCATTTTTGACCGATTATTATTCAAAGAAATGGTTTTAAACCGATGGTGACTCTTTCGAAGTGAACTTAAATTAGTCATATAGATGATGAGATGCGAAAACGCGAGATGATAGATAGATAGATAGATAGATAGATGATAGATAGATACGCGTTGATTCAAGCATGTAACATATATTGTTCAGTATTACTAATTTAAGTCGAGAAAGAAAAGAATAAATATCTTTTTATCTTTATTAAAGAGACGCCAAATAAAAGATTTTTTTTTTTTGGTTATCGAAAAGATCTTGAGATACTGTTGAGTTTCTTTTATTCTGCTCCACACTTTGGCGCAAGTTCATCCACACGCAGATTAACAGCAGAAGTGCGAACATGCGGTTTGTCAGGGTTCAATCAGATATCAGATAAATTTACCCCAGCCTGAAACCAGGTCTTCATTTGGTCTGCCTTATGGGAAGTAATCATAATTAAGACTACTGTCTCATATTTAAAAGAAGACAACAACAACGCCTTTATTTTTGTAAAACGCGATGCTTTAATGCATGTAATAATACTGTTTTTATTTTTAAATATTTCATCTTTTGCAATAACCTATATCGGATGTATAAATATGCAAATGAGCTTCAAGCAGTTTATTAAGCAGTTAAGCGATCGACAACAAATGATTGTAGATGTGTTTTGTGTGCGTATGTTTGAGCGCCTGTAATTTCATATTCTTTATTATTTATTATTTTTTCTTCATGTGTGTACATCGTATGTGAAAGCCATTTTCAGTCGCCAATTTTTTCAAGGCAGAGGTAAATTACCATTGATTTGCGTCAATTAATTAATAAATAATCAATTAATGGTGTGACTGTGTAAAAAAAAAAAACGTTCCAAAAAATAATTTATATGTAGTGCGCAAATAAGGGGCAAATAATTTGTTTTAATTAGAGGTGGTCAAAAGCCACATGCAGCCAATTTAATTGCTAACATAGAAGTATTGTTTATGCAGCTTTGACAAGGTAGATTCTTTTGCACAATCGCCACATTAAGCCCCCAACCGCGACAACTCGCTCCATCTAATGCATCAAGCAGGTTGTTATATCAACATTTGGACACCATGATTCCTTCACTTAAGTAGTTCTTTGGGAGAACTTCTTAAGTGAGTTCTTCTCACTTAGTTCTTTGGGTTTCAGCTTCTTCACCACCGTGAGACCTTAGCAGATACTGCAGCATGTTAAACCTGCTGTTGAAGTTCCAGAGGGACCTCGCTCCATTGGACAACGACCAGCTGGGATGAAGAGGAGGTGGACGTATGGAAGAGGAGCCCCAGGGTAGCATCTGGTTGTTGTGCTGGGTGGTGGAATGGTTTAATCCAGGAACCAACCAGTTTTGGGCCAGCTGGGAAGGGGGTGGTGAGGGGGAACGTAAAGACATAGCTGCTCTCTGGGCTGAAAACAGTTGTGGGTTGCTTGGCGGGTCATTGCTGGAGGAGACCTGTGGGTTAGCAGATGGGTTCTGCTCAAATGAGTCAGCACTGCGCATGGACCGTTCTGATAGCTTGTCGTTTGATTGGCCAACCTGTGAAGGACCGTTGCCTTGTTTAATGGGTACACTTGATGGGGACATGAACTGAGAAGAGCTCCTGGATGGACCAGAGGAGGTTCCGTTCTGAGGCCAACAGTGGAACATCTGCTGAACATCAGGCCCTTCTGCTGAAATGGAGGCAGTCGTACCAGCCAAGCCCCACAGGGATGAAATAGGAATATTGAAAGGCACCACTGGATGAGTGACATCCAGACCTCGTCCAATCCCCATGTGATACTGCAGACTCAACAACTCGGCTCTGAGCTGGGCGTTCTCCTCACTCAGTGCCAGGAGCTGACTTTCCAGCATGAAATCGTTCAGTCGTCGCTTCTCTCTGGACCGCTTGGCGGCCATATTGTTCTTTCTCCGTTTGACCCAATAGGACGCGTCTTTTTTCTCAGCAGGGGTCATCTCACGTTTGCGACGTCTGCTGGGCACGAGAGGGTTGCGGTACGACTGCAGACGAAACAGTCGCCGGGCCAACAAAGACGAGCCGGTGAGTGGCAGAAGACTTTCTAGGCTTGATGACTCGTCTTTGCTTGCCGGGATCTCGCCCGTGGAGGACGGAAAACAGACTTCTGATAGATGTTCACCACCTCCCATGTTGGTCATTGTTCTGGATGGATGGAGAATTTAATAATCAGTTCAGCCCAGCTGTAGTAGTGTTAATATTCTTAGTAGTGTTAAAGCAGTGAGCCTTTACGCACTTATTTTGCCAAGTCACATGTATAGTTCAGACAGAGCTGTATTTACATTTTGAAACACATTAGGAAACTGGTTTGCATGTTTATACAAGGCAGTGTGAAATGGAATACATTAAAAGTCATTCTGGACTCATCATCACTTAATAGCGTACATACTGTTATTTCCTGTGAGATGTACAAGACAGAATTAAATGTGAGAAGTTTGTGTGTTGTATGCAAATCATTTATACTTTTGTATGTCTTCGGTCATTAAGATGCTTGTTTTTGTAGGTGTGTTTTAAAATACAGCGTTTTTGGACTGACTAAACTTTGCAAAGTTTAGTCAGTCCACGAGTCCCATGTTCCGCAGATCAGCTCTCTAAGAGGAAAATTCTGTTGTTAACTGCCCGCCCTTATTGCTTGAAACTGACGTAGCATTTTTTCCGAACCGTGTCGAATTGTATTCTCAGGTTAATGGTATTTAATCAGAAACGTCAGATCAGTGAAAGACGCCATGTTTGTTGTAAATGTTTTACATTTGTGCCATTCAAGTTTTTTTATTTAACTGAAAAGCTATTTTTTAATGCAACATTTCATTGTGTCAAAATGCCCTAATGGTGGGACCAGAAGTTATCTTGGGATTAACATGGCGTTTATGACTAGCTTTGCAATACAGAAAGAGCTTAGTTTTCACACATAAGAGCTAATTCTAGAATTCTATGTAATATTTTGAGGGCCTACTAATAAAAAGGAGCCTCAGGACAACAGCTTTCGAGAATCGGTTAATCAGAGCTTATATGTAATGTATTCAGGACGGTGAACGCAAAACGTAGAATGATGTCTAGTTATACGTTAAAATCCGTGTTTGGAAGCTATATGTTGACTATATGTTGGCTTTTGAAGACGGTGAATATTTTTAAACCGCTTACGTGAATCCAAAACGCACGTGCACGTTAATTTAAACGAATACAATTATTGCATTATGCTTTTATTATTTTATTACTATTTATTATTGCATTATGCTCAAACTGTGCCAGTTTGACTTTGTATGAGTAACAAGCAAGATATACATCGCAAGATAAACTACTAAATATTTAAAAGTATATTTAATATGCATATGGAAAAAAAATATTTTAACTAGTAACTCAAGTACTTAACCGGTGTAAAAAATGTGTGACTTACCTACAAGAATGATGCTGACTGTATAGAAGGACGCAGCTCAAAAATAAAACTCTTTGGTTGGAAAAAGGCAAAGACTCAGACCTGTCAGCCAATGAAAGCCAAGATGGCACATGATCATGCGCATGTGATTTGCGCGCGCATGTGATTTGCGCACACACATGCCCATTGCATGAAAGGAGTAGGTGAGGACCACATCTTCCTTCCTCAGATATGGAGGCGGAGACTTGCAAACAATTCTCTCAAACAAGCGGTTTGAGTTATGACTCACTATTTTGCTTGTTATACTTATGCAGATAAAGAATGCGATTTTTTTCGCCCGCATTCTCGGCACTGATATTTAGCAACTTGATGTTCTGTTTACAGTTTTCTTTTGATCACTCTGAATTGTTATTTTTAGGAATACAGGAATATTTAATCATAGCATGAACCAGTGTGTATGTTTTAAACACACCACAGTGAACCAATTAACTAGCTAGTTGTTTTTTAATTTTTAATTTAGTTGTTTTTTTAATTAACAATGCAAAACTCTGCAAGGTTGTAATTCATCATTGGGTAGCTGCCTAGGTTGTTCACATGGGGTGGTGAACGACCAAATGCGGTTGTTTTGTACATGTAAAATGTAGTTTGAATTGTGGGTAAAAAAAATTGAATGACACACAACATGACATAAATAAGCCGTGTTTACAGGGCTTACGTTTGTCACCTGGGACTGTCCTCCCCAATTTCTCGAGAAAATTGTTTTCAAAATCGAGATTATGACTAAATCTGTACTTGTATGACAGTGCTGGTTTGTGCCACAGGAGTCAACCTGCTTATCAACGCCACAAATCAAAACCATTCATAGATTAATACTGCACTGAGCAGTAAAATTGTAAAAATATGCTGTAAATATGCTGAAGTTTCTAAGACAGCAGATGTGTATTCTGATGAACAAAGTCACATTTTATCTTCGCTTCAGTTATGAGAACGCATTAGTAATTCTTTGCATCACTTGTGGTTACGAGACGGTGGTTTGAAAAATAAGCCACATTTGACATTTGAATACAGTCTGAGCATCACAACGTTTGTTGCCTCGCAGACGTTCTGCTACAGAAAATGGGACACCTGTGTAAGTACATCACAGGAGATTGTGGTGGTGTTCTGGGGGTGTCCAGGTAGTGGATGAAATTCCTGGGCCCGGGTTCGAGGGGCAGCAGCAGTTACGAAAGGTGGGGGTTGGGTGATATACCTGTCGGTGTTCACCATTGACTCATCGAATAGGTTTTGGATATCTCTGTGATTTCTTATACCTGGTGAGTCATAACGCCACCTCAAAGCTCCACAGAACTCAAAAGTTGTTAACGTGGGACATAACCCTACTGTTCAAATGTATCTTGTATTTACCGCAAGCAACCCCTCCCCCTCACACCTCAGCAGTTAAAAAATTATATTATTGTTTTGTCGCCGTATGCAGTTTCTCTTACCGTGAAATAGGAAAAGCAAAACGATAGTTTATTTTACCTCAACAACAGGACGGTCATTTGAACGTACTGTTTATTCTCAGTTTTCGTTCATAAAGAAAATGAGTAAGGGGCTAGTCTGAATAAAGTCTACAGGCTAGTAAGCACAGGTTAACGCGCACCATAGAGTCTCGATTCTAAAGAACGATCTGTTTACAAATCAAACTGGTCAATTTAGTTAAACTCACTGATTCAGTGATTCGGCTGTGGAGTTCGGTTAAGATATTAGCGAATAATGGCTTAAATTTCGGCCTGCTCCTCAAAAAGATCTAGCATGTAGCTTTATAAGGTTAGAAATATACTTTTATGGAGCTTTGTGTCAATACTGTTGCATTGATATTCTATCATTGTGTGGAAATAAGGAGCATGCCATTCTATTTTGTATTTCACAAACGTAAAAGAAACAACAACATACAGGTTTAGAACAGCATGAATAACTAACTTATTTTTAAAACTGATCTGAAAATAGTCAAAAATACTGCATTCTCACGTTTGGCCATCGTGTGCAAACAAAGTGACTGTGAATATGGAAGCCTCACCACAGCCAACGCAAGATGAGGTTCAAACTGTGAATTCTCTCACCTGTCTACAGTTCAGCTGCTCAGGTTCTCTGTACAGTAACTCCAGTCAGCCCCTGTGCTCTTTCTCAAGCGATTTCAAACCACTTCCTGTCTCTGAGTTGGCACTGTTTTCTCCTCTCAACGACCTCATTTTGACTAGCCCCTCTCCCGTTTTCTGCTGTCGTTCGTCGGAACAGAAACTAAAAGAGCGATTGTATGGCAGTAAACTGGGCATACCCCCCACAAACCTCTCTCCCCACCTACTCACTTTCCAGAAAACACAAGATTTTCCCCCATTAATCTGCAGATATGTACTTATGATGAACAGGTGTTGTTATTTGTTAACTGTCAGTATTTGGTGTGTTGAGTTCATACCCGTTTGAGGCATTGGAGTAATTCGCATCCATGAAGGATGGGCAATAAAGTTTGAAGTTTATTTCACCAAGATCTGATACAGGATTCTGGTTCTACAAGGAAAACACAGATTCTGTTGAACCCGAAATTCAATTAACCGCCTCTTAGCATTTAAGCATTAAAATAAGGAATTATTTAGAATGCATAGTCAAAAAACAAACTCTGGTTGAGTGACTAAATTGTGACAAAACAGACCCATATTTGGTGACGTGCCTCCTGTGAGAAGTTCGAAAAGGCAGGTTTACCAACAGTTAGTTTTAGTCGCTGTTGACCTTTGACCTCCAGGCATGATCAAGGCCTGTTCCTTTTTATTTACCTGCGCACCCACCCGACATAAATTGTAATCTTAAATTTGAAATGATTGGCGTAACGCTTTTGAAAAGTCACACTGTTTCAAAGCAGCTTTGCAACAAATAATGCCGCTCGTGGTCTGTATATTTTGCTTTTTAACACATTTGTTTCAGCTTTCTTTAATAATAAAGACGCACGTACAGTGTGTCAAAAAACAACATTTTGAAGATTTGTCAACTAGATCATCATATAAATTTTTATTTTATGCATTACTATTGACTAATATGAAAAATACAGTAAAATATGACCTTTAAACCGCTTAAACAGACATATTTTGTAGCACACATCAAGTACAATACTGTTCTTGGCTTCAATGGTTTTTGCCAAGGTCACATATGGTACATACATGTATTTTTAATATATTATCTGCGTTGTTGACTGTACATGTGAGAACTATCTCAGCTTTTGTTGTAATTATTCAAAGCCATTGCTTTCAGACCGCGGCCACAACACATCGCAACATCACGGACATTGAAAGGCCCCATTGCAGGCCTCCAAAAGCACCTGTGCAACCCTGAGAGCGAGACGCAAGTGCTTTCTGCGGTTTTATGCGCATAGAGCAACGGTTAAATGACAGTGGAGCATTGCTAATGGCAACCTGGTCAACCGGTCACAACGGCGCTGCAGGTCTGGTCTCTCATCTCCAAAACCACCCTGCTTCTGAGAGAGGCCATGTGTGAAAAGAGATGAGCTTGATAGGACTTGAGACGTGTTATCTCATGCACGCACACGCATGCAGTCTACACTTCCACACGCCTTCAGCGCTGCCCACCGAGCTTTGATAGTCTAACGCAGAGGGGCCTCAACAAGGGGCATCATTGATTGAAGATGTAAAGGGTCATTGTGGGCAATGTGGAAGGTGAGCAGACAGAGTATCTTGTATGGCGTTATCATATGGTTTTTGCACCTGGTGGATGGATATTAATTGAGTTGCAGTGCACTGGGGCGGCCACTAGATGGTGTGCTGTAAAGAACAAGGAGTTCAATCCAATAATCCATCAAAATTAAACCTTAGGTTTTGATATCTATACATTACATGTAAACTGACCTCCAGTCTTTGCTTTGCTGTGCACCATCTCTTCGTATGTTTGCACTTTATACAAACTAATAGGCTCTGAGGTCTTGTCATTTTCACACCCAATGCAGAGGCAGGCCTGAAGCAGTTTTAGCACCAGTAAACATCCTGGCATAGGTTAGATTGTTGTGGCGTTTATCTGGTGCGAATCATTATTTCTTTTTTCACTGAGAAAAAGAGGAAGTGAAAACAAGATGGCAACAACAATAACAACGACAAGAAAAGTTTAATGGAACAACAAAACTGATTCTTTTAGAAATATAGTCACTAAATGTACATGAATATAGAAGAATTCGTGAAAATAACTGGGATTGTGGGAAACGTACCCACTGTCATCAGCCACATGATGTGTAAAACAGTTTTTCAGCATTATCTATTAGTTAAAACAATAAATAAGTGTACAACTGTGTACAAATACCTTATAATGTTCTACTTAATTTAAAAAATGTTTAAGACAATTATACCAAATTATGTTTTTAAACTTGGGTTTTGACTGTCCATGCACATGATATTGCATGTGAAATTGTCTCTAGTTATATATTCAAATACCTAAAAAGCAGATTTATCGAGATGAACACTCTTTCACAAAGGTGTCAGAAGAAAAACCAAGAATTGCTTTCACATGCGACGTGAGGACTTGCAATATAGACGCAATAAAGTACGTGCGGCCTCTGCTCTGTAGAGACGCCAGAAACAGTCACATCATCTCTGCGCTATTTTTCTGTAGCTGTGGTTCAAAGAGCTTAAAAGAAACCTAATCAAACCACTTGCTCAGTGTGAATCAGTCCTTCTTCATGATAAAATCAGAATCGATGTTTAGAACGACAACCTCTTTAGGGAGAATTATGGGTAAAATTTCGGCGACACAGAAACTAGGCACTGTATAAACTGTATTGCGTCTTAGGCAACACTTCAGAGAATAACATGTAACAGCCTTAAATTCACTCTACCTTAGAAGTCTGACCTGCTCCATTTAAAAGACCTACTTAGGAGAGGACAATGAGACGCCCTTCTAACTTGCAGCTGTTCTACGGCTTCCTGGATGTTTTTAAGGAGGTCCCCAAACTTAACTAATGCATTTCTGCCACCTGCTGAGTGAGACATAGAGTGTATGTATGTGTGTGTCTATATATATATATATATATATATATATAGATAGATAGATAGATAGATAGATAGATAGATAGATAGATAGATACACAGAACTACACAAAACTATATATCTACATATGTCTATCGATAGATAGACATATGAATCATGTTCATATGAATCATCTGTGCATTGCTCGGTGGTTAGAAAACATATGCTGGTGTATGCAGGTGTGTTGCGTCTATGAGTTTCAGATTCATGTGCTGTGCGTTCTTTTAATTGCAAGCTTGCTCTGGTCTACCACAAAGCTTCCACTGCTCTTTGGTCTGCTTTGTGAGTGGCTTTAAAGATCTGGCCGCTGTGGTGAGTGGATTTGAAGAACGCTGGATCTGTCACGCTCCGATGCTTTCACTTACGTCGGTGACGTGAGACCTGGGGTATTGTTTTCGGTCATATTTTCCATGATGTGCTTTAAAGATACCGTGACTTGTGATCACGGCTGTCGAGTTCAGTCGTATCTACAAATTCTATGATAGCGTCACATATTGGTGTCACATATTGGTGTCTGTCTGGTGTGAAAGGATCTTAGTTTCCTAAAAGCTACCCGTGTTTGTGTGTATTATCTGATAATGTGTGTATTATCTGATAATGTGTGTATTGTCTGATAATGTGTGTATTGTCTGATAATGTGTGTTGTCTGATAATGTGTGTATTATCTGATAATGTGTGTATTATCTGATAATGTGTGTATTGTCTGATAATGTGTGTATTATCTGATAATACACACAGTTGTGTGTATTATCTAACCACACATGTATTATCTGTGCATTATCATTACTTATTTACATACTTCCTGTATGACTTTACGAATTATAAATCATTCTAAATAATTCTAGTGTACTTATTATTTTCATTTTCTATTACTTGTCTTCACAGGTAGAGATAAGGGAACGGTCTCCGCCTCAAGGTTTTCAAGAGCGACGTGGGACAATGAAGCCGTAACTTTCCACTGTCTCTGATACAACAACACTGATTGAACTTGTGCTGGTCAGATGAAGTCAGACTGAGCCTTGAGATCTGAGATTGTTCCATCGTCACATTATCTCCTGCCTGCTGCTGTTCCCTCCATCTCTTTATCTCGTGGTTGAGAAGAAGTTTTAGATCACAGCAGAGTTGACTGTGTCTTTGAGCAACAAAGTCGTTCTTTGACAGATCCTTGGATCTGTAGGGTCGCCATACCCCGCTAACAGGGAACGTTCTTGGAACGTTGGATAACATTCTCTGAGGATTTTTTCAAAAGCTATTAGGCAGCGTTCTTGCAGTAGAATTTTAATGTTACATTTCAAAAACGTTGTCTTTAAGTAGTTAGTAGTGAAATTTTATAAACGCATTACAAAATCTTAAAAAGTTTGAATAACGGTCTAGCAATAATGTTTATAAAATGACTAAAAAACTGGACGTTTTGAACATTCCTTGAACATTCAAAATAAACTTTTTAACGTGTTTGTTACTTGGTGGTAACGTTGAGGAAACGTTCTCACAATCTAAAATTGTTGTCTGGGTGGCAGTTTGGATCTTCCTGTTATGTTAATCATATTTGGCGATATTGGAGGCACGGTTCAACAGGAGCAGTTCTGTTGGATCTGTCAGGCGGTGCAGAACGCAGATTTTGCTCTGGCGCAGTTCAGGTTTCTTCTCAGTCTGCTGTTGGTTCTCGGGCACTGGTCATATTACCGCATCTGCAGATTTCTGCGGTATTTCTTCTAAAGAACCACAGCGTTTGCTCTGCTTCACGTCTGGTGCCGTTTGTACAACTAGGTCGTTTAATTAACTTTACACTCACCCACCCTGACAGCACCCTGATCAAAAAACATCTGTTAGTATGTTAAGACTGAGACATGTTTGAGATCAGACGTGCCTCAGTAGAGTGAATCATTCAATTACAACAAACATATCAAGAGTTCTCAGGGTGTGAGGGAGTCAGCTGTGCTCTGTAATAATGTGGGTCTTACAGTCTTGTGCAAACAGGGTTTGTTGGGCAAATATGTCATTGTTAAGACTGTGGACACATAGCCATAAAATTGAATGTAATGTAACTGTACTTTTGTTTAACAACTGTGACCCAATATATTTACACAACTCCGGTCTAATATNTCTGTTAGTATGTTAAGACTGAGACATGTTTGAGATCAGACGTGCCTCAGTAGAGTGAATCATTCAACATACAACAAACATATCAAGAGTTCTTAGGGTGTGAGGACTGAGTCAGCTGTGCTCTGTAATAATGTGGGTCTTACAGTCTTGTGCAAACAGGGTTTGTTGGGCAAATATGTCATTGTTAAGACTGTGGACACACAGCCATAAAATTTAATGTAATGTAACTGTACTTTTGTTTAACAACTGTGACCCAATACATTTACACAAATCCGGTCTAATATATATATATATATATATATATATATACACTGTATATATATACTGTATATATATATATATATACACTAGCAAGCACAACTGACTCTTTTAAATTTAAGTAAGTAAAAGATAACATTTTCTTGACTTTTGTTTTGCATTTTTCTCTACTCATTGTCTGTTATTTTTCCCCCCTTTTACAGTTTTTCCAGTCAGAACAACCGCTCCTTGCCAGCTGTTTGGGAATCACCTTAGGGAATCACCAAAAAAGGACAACGCTAAGAGCTGATTGGCTCATCTGACAGGCTATACGTTTTTGCCTGCGCTGTGATGGGATGTGAGCATCAGAAGCTGTCCCTGGTGGACGGAGGTCTACTTTGTTCTCGTAGACCTTCAAAAAGAAACTTTAACACTTTTGTCCTGATTATCACAGTTTTAATCTCCTTATATAACTCTATTATCTTTGTCTTCATCTCTGTTAAAATATTAAGGTATTCTACAGTAGATTACCGGAATGTTGCTGTTGCTATGGAAACATCAGGTGTGTTATCAAAACTTTAGTAAAAATGATCGATGGCCACAAAATTTACATTCGATTATACATTTGACAACATAAAACAAAAATTAGCCTATGCAATATTTGACTAGACAAGGTATTATTTAATGTACACGTTGAAAGCCATTCTCAATATCTTAATTCAGAAATAATTTCTGTCTGTTAAAATTATTCTACACACGGAGTACTCGACCATATTTAATCATCAGTAGCTCTACCAAACAACTTTTTACTCGTCTCTACTTTACAAATGAATTATTGTAGAAATTTGTAATATTTTGTGGGAAACCCTCTACGCATCATGGACACCAGAGGGCGGTGTTTTCGTGGTAAGACATAAGTTACGTACTTAAGCTAGTTGTATAATTGATTTAGTGCTATCTTCATAGTAAAAAAACATGTTTAACCATCAAAGTTAAAATTATATTATTTATTTCACAGATGCATTTGGAAATTCTTACAGAAGACCCGGTGTTTGCGAGCACCTGTGCAGCGGTTTTCCCCTCTGTAATCATATGAGCCATAAACATCGTGCTGACAAAAGTCGAATGTATTTTGGTCTAATTAGCATATGACGCATGCTGTGTTTATGGTCACTGTATGTTTTACAGTAATGTAAATTCAACTTGAACTAAGCTCAATCCACAAGACTCTGTAAATATGATCTATTCATGGGCTTGACTACAACAGCACGTGCACTCAAACTGAACGCGAACTGAGATTTGTAGTTTTTAAAACATAAAGCACTTTTAAGTACAAATATTTTGCTAATTATTCGATTTTTTTTTTTATCTTTTGCTGCACCTAGGTTTAGTAAATGAAAACATGTTAACAATATAAAAGAGGGAAAAAAAACTACGGAAAAATATTAAGTTATTTTCTTTTTGACTGGTTTTAAATGTTAGGTCTATCACTAAATATAAGGCGTTTCACAGGCTCTCTGGCGCCCCCTGTAGCACAGGTGAAAGAATAAGGGTTTGTTCTATAACTTGAACTTAACTTGAACCCCTACACTTTTTCTAATCGTCTTTTTTTCTACTTTTCTTTTTTTGGGTAAGCAGGTGTTCTTAAATACCAAAGCTTTTCTGAAAATACCACACTCCTTATAGATGCGCTTTGATGTGTACTGCACGTCAAAGTAGGTCGTCCGGGTTTTCCATGCGTACAGACAATTTGCATACTAGCTCAACACCAGTAGCAGAAATACGAAGTTTATTATGATATTCTGACCATTACTTTTGCTTTTTAGTTCAGTAACGCCATACCAGTCACGCTTTAAGATGTTGTAATAACAAACGCCCCCAACTTTGTAGGATATTTTGAAAACAATTCATAGTTTTACTTAGCCTTACATTATAATGTCACACTTTTCCATCATCTGATAATTACAGATAATTCTCCTTTACACAGATCGATGGATTGCGATATTATATTTATTGATCCGTAATATACATATTCTTCCTCTTAATTAGTCTTCCGCGTTTCCTTTCTCTCCGTCTGTCCCCCTGTATCGCGTTCCTCTTTAACCTGGCGGAGAAAATTTGCACAAATTCCCCAGCCGCTCCACGGAGAGGGAGGAGATACGGGGCGAGAGGGTGGAGATAAGCCTGGAGACCATGAAGATTCACAGGAGTTTATTCTTAAACGCAAAATACGAGAGGAAACAGCAGAAGAGGTGAGATTTGATCCATCAAACGCGCTGATAATTGATCAGGAGACGCCCGATTACTCGAGCTGTGATTTACCCGAATGAGTCGCTCGGGAGAACCGCACGGAAAGTTCCTCCTGAGGGATCCGCTATCAAGCAACAATAAACAGTAAACAGGTGAGGTGAAACTCCCCTGTGTGTACAGTTTAACACTTGCTTTATTAATCAGGTGTGATATTAACAGTTACCGTGCATTACTGGGTCAAGCTGTGCGTTAAATGGGACGTTTTTTATTTGGTGATTCGGATATCCATCCTAATTCAGATCTTCGGTTCAGATCTTGCTCTCATTGACTCAATGCGAGCTCTCATTGCTGTTCGTCGTGATGACGTCAACATAACGCTTTAGATGGCGTTTACCAAACATTTTGCGCATTGCAAAAAGCGAGAACAGGAAAAAGTTAAAAGTTACACCTATTTAATTGTCAAAACATCTAGGTAACCTTCACACGCTGGATGTCATGCGCCTAATGTAAAACTACAGGGTCACAATAAGTGATAGATAACTTAGGTAAATGCAATTGTAATGAATCAATACACGTTTTAAAAATGATTTGTGTACTCTGTTTTGGTTGTCTCTGGTGAACATGGTAACTTGGCGTACAAATGCTTGTGACATCATTTATTGTCAACAGAGCTCTGTTAATATATGTATTATTTGTATACTGTTTTCAGAACAGTCTGTCTCTGGGCATTGCTTCACCATGGTTCGTAGTAAAGCTGAGAGAGGTTTGTATTAAT
>JAZGTI010014147.1:0-14321 GCA_036877585.1 Botia kubotai
GTTAATGTCAGTAACTCAACAGACCGTAGATTCACAATCAGCACATTAACAATCTGCAGTTTGTTTGTTTGGTGTACATGACAATAAAAAGATAACAAGCAAACCAAAACAGAGTCATTTGGGAGCTCTACAAAGGGAACGCATCATCTGGTTTGTCTTTGTCATGATTTGTGTGACTAATGCTCGTTCATGAGCTAGCATTTCAAAGCAGATGTCATGTTGTTAAAAGTGTTATGCCAGACTACCCAGCTAACAATTTCAGGTGGTAAGAGTGTTTCCTTAATGTTTACATTAAATAACAAAAATGTTAAAAATGCTATTTTGTAGGAATTAAGTTGTAAGAATGTTTAAAACGTCCAGATTTTTAGATTTTGTATTAATATTATTGCTTTGTTATAAGAATTTTGTTAATACTGTAACAACTGTAAAACATTCCATTAACAATATAGATAACGTTAAGAAAAGGTTTACAAACATTACTGAAAGAATGTTTTTTATTTGAAATTTTAGAGAACGTAAGCCAATGTTCAAAGAATGTTCCCTGTTAGCTGGGTAACCAGCAAACAGATATGTTGAGATAGAGTGAAACATTATTTGGCTGTGAATCGACTGGATTTTGACTCATGTGGATTCCAATAGATTGAATAATGTACCACCCCAGTTACTGAATGTGTAAACTTGGCCAAGGAGTTAGATCACTGCCAAGTATGTGCCAGTTGTCTAACTACGAGTCGTCTACATGGCCTTGGGTTTAGTCATTTTTTTATACTGCTTAAATAAACATCCCACAGTAGTATTCACATACTGGTCCAAAATTGCAGCCTTGGCTCCAAAAGGCAGCTGTAAACACATGGTGAAAAGTAGGCAGAGTATTAGAAAGCCCCTTTGAAAATGCCAAATGTCTCTAGAGTCTTAAAAATGTTTCTCAAATGTTTCTACTCTGCATATGCTGGTAAAATATATACCTTGAATTTACTGTAAGTTGCTTTGGATAAAAGCATCTGCCAAATGCGTAAATGCAAATGTTTATCTCTATATGCAGAAAATTATATGTAGTAGAAACAGAAATTACCTTATAAGGTTAAAAGCATACATAAATATATATATATATATATATACATTTTAAAATAATACCATTTTAAAAGAAGAAACTACTGTACTTTAAAGAATGTCAAGTAGGTTATAAAACATACAGTTATTTACAGGTACCATCCGTGCCTAAGAGGCTGCTGTCAAATTTTTTCACAGTGAATATCTTGGCATTTTTACAAGGGCTGGCAAAAGCACCTGCCAGATGCATACATGTAAAGGCTTATATCTATAGGTAGAGCATTATCTATACAAAAAACACAAATACCTGTTGAAAGGACCATCTTAAACCAGCACTTCCTGATTTTTGCTAGCAAGTGTCCAAAACACAACATATGCTGGTAACAACACTGTTTTTTTCAACAGAGATCATTAGCCAGGCAGGCAGGGAACTGTGAAACGCAAGCTGAATTGCATTTTCTTGGAATTCTGGGAACTTTTGGTACAGCAGATGGGTACAGGGCTAATGGTTAAGGCAGCATATGGCCAGAGTCCCTACAGTCAATGGATTTCACAGCTCAAGCACCTAACCTTACCTTCTCTGACCTTCGACCCCGCACTGAACTCTCACCTCAGATAAAACATACTGCACCACCATAAGATGTCCAAACCAAACCAGGTGGACACTAAGAAAAGTGGTACATTCATCTCAAATCTGTAACTTTTGCCTTTCTATCGCCATTTCTGTTTGAATAATAAAATTGCAGGTTACTTTACAGACTTTTTTTTACGTATCTTGAAGTCAAATGAACCTCTACAACCTCCACTTGTTGCAAGTGAATTAGGTATTGATTTTTAAATATACGCAAATATATGTTATTCTTGTTTGTCAGACCTCACTGGTTTCCTGTGGGTTTTCTCTGCGGGTTAATGGACAGTGCTTCAGGCAGAAGTTGACGAATAGCACAAGGTCAGGTGATAAAACATGTCTTGTGCTGCCAGTAGAATTAGCTCATTTACTTCACAACACCATTGACCTAGTTCACTCCGCAATACTATGAGCGAGTGAGAGTGAGAATGTGTGTGTGTGTGTGTAAGAGAAAGAGAGAGAGAGAGAGAGAGAGAGAGAGAGGGTGAGATGGAGATACAAGAGCTTCTTTACGTCCATCAATAAGACAGAGACAAAGAAAGTGATTGACCTCCAGTCTGTGTGTGTACATGTGTGTTTTTATGTGTGTGGTGGGCGATTTGGTCCCCTTGAGGGCATCTTTGTGAATGCTCCTCTATAAATGGAAGCAAGAACTGGGTGGGACCCAAAAAGTTTGGGTATTTCTAGGATTTTCTTAAGGGGTTGGGTTTGCCACTGGACACAGAGGGAGACATTGATGAGGAACGTTTAGCACTGCGCTACACATTTTCACCTAAAAGTTTGGTGAGTCTGAACCACCACTGCCCCTCACGCTGCTGGATCCTAATCTTGCGGCCCACGCCGTGCTAAGCGCTCTTGGGAAGGAATCTATGGAATCCTATTGACCAAGAAGAATAAATAAACACATTTTGTGCAAGAGGATTCGATTAAAGAGCAGTGACGCAAGTTGGCTCAGGTGTTTCAGCCTTCTCTTTGTATTCCTTAAAAGTAATTCCTAAAACTGCTAGTTTACACACCTGAACTGAGATACTCAGCTATTTAAAGGGACCGTTCACCCAAAAACCCAAATTTGCATCTTAATTTACTGTTTATACTGTTCTGAACCTATGAGTTTACCTCATTCCTGTGGAACACAAAATAATTTTTTTTGAAGAATGTTTATTTTCAGATGTATTTTACTGTACAATAATTGAGTTTTTGTAAACATTGTATTAATGTTATTGCCTGGTTATAAGAATGTTCTAGAAACTTTATTTAAAAAACAACATTAGGATAAGAAACTCGATGAAAAAAGTGTCATTTTTGGTAAAACCATTCCTTTAATAGTTAGCTTGATATTTGATTAGTGTGGGAGGAATGATACTGTTTTAGAAATATATTTTTAAGGCATTCTAATAAGGTATTACGATGGGCTTTCTTGGACAACTTGTGCAATGTAAAGAGAATGAACAACAAGCAGATAACCCAAAAATCATAAAAATGTTAGTCATTCTGTTACAGCAAAACACCCCAAACAGCTGCCAAGACGCCACTGGTGACTTAAACGAACCTATGAGCTCAATTCCTAAGAGATAAACGGCTATCTGCATCTCCTACTCAGAACTCTGAATGAATGATATCTTCTCACGTAATCTAAACAGCACTGAAATTCTTTAAATGGTTGGATTACGACTAATATTATTAATTCCTAAACCAACATGCCACAGATACGCAGTTTACTGAGGTATTTTCTTGCTTCATCAATTTAGCTTACAACACTGACTGGCATCCACTACGTCAAGGCCTGGGAAAGGTCAGGATTGTTTCAAACAAATAGCTGTGTCTCAAACAAAAGCATGGCCTGTCGAAATCAACTATCTCAGACTTGGAGGAGACACAGGTTGATCACCATATCAAAACTTCTAAGTCCCAAAAGCAAAACAGTTCAATTTTAATCAGAGAAACCATTTAAACTATTCAAAACTTTAACACAGCAGATAACTCAAGCATTTAGGAAAAAGTCAAATCAATATCACCCCATGGGCCATCCCGAAGACAGGGTCTGGATAAACATTAGAGGGTCTTGGCCCCCTGACCTCCAGTATTAGTGGGGGAGTTGCTGACCAGTAGTTTCTGTGATGTGAACAGGATGATGAAAAGGAAAATAAATGAAGAGCATCTGAAATTTTCAGTTAGTTCAAGAGCTTCAATATTTTAAAACCACACAGACATAACTTAATCAATATAGCTTTTAGGGTATAGAAGTTATTCTATTCAGTGGATATATAGATGCTGTTCTGTTTAGGTGAATTTTAGACCCCCTAGCTGAGCTTAGTGACAACTTAATAGATACAGATTTTAAGTTATTGATACTATCCTAATAAGGTGAACTTTAGACCCCCTAGTTAGACTTAGTGACAACTTAATGGGTATAGATTTGAAGTTATAGATGTTATCCTATTCAGGTGAATTCTAGACCTCTTAGTTAAACTTAGTGACAACTTAATTGTTATAGATTTGAAGTTATAGATGTTATCCCGTTCAGTTGAATTCTAGAACCCCTATTTAGGCTTAGTGCTAATACCATCCAGCTGTAGTCTTGAAGCTATGACAACAGCTTCTAGAGATCTAGACCTCCACTTAACTTCCCAGCCCCCAATAGATTGAATTCCAAGAACATCTGGAGTAACTGACCCCAAGCTAACACATTATAGCTGTGCAGTAACCACCATGGCGAAACATGGCGAGCTGCTTCCAGGGACAGAGAGATATACATAGAGAATTTTTCCTCCATCATTTCAGTTTAATTGTTCATTGATGATAATACGATACGACACACCATAAAAATGACAATGAAGCAAGGCCATTTTTCACTTTAGTGTAACCCCAGAGTACATTTTATGGCTTAGAGCTTACTCTTTCATAGCGCAGGAAATTAGATCTGAGTTCAGTTTGTGACATTGTTGAGATCTTTCTGAAACTCTAGCAGACACATATAAGAGGTATCCAAGATGTTTCTATTTGCACTCCAATTAATCTCATTTCTGTCTAAAAAATAACTGAGACATAAAAGAGATCTCACCTGTGATTTTTTTGCATTGGACAGGTTACATTGCATATTTGATCGATTTTTTTATTTCTCTTTTTAAGTACATTTTTTGTTTAGGTTTTACTGTGATCAGCGGCCATGGAATTTAAACTGACACCTATTACATTTGCCGTCACTAATTAATTTGTTCTACAACCAAAAGTATCCATTAATATGAAGTGTTACCAAGGTAACATAATCATAACATTGCAATCACCATGTAGAGAAATAATTACCAAGAAATAAAAAAGCATTTCTAAATATGGTCTTCTGCTATTTTCAGAGCATGATGTTAGATTGAACAAAACGTTACTGGCTCACACAATCCACCCCCATAAACCAACATTAATTTGCAATTTGTAATATAAATACACAAGTAACAGGTAATCTATTTATCTAATTTCCACAGCTTGAAACTAGATTGATAAAACTTAATTCATTCCAAACGGTCATCACATGATTTTCACAACGCAGTCATGAAATTGCGTATCGGCAGAATGGACCTACTATTTAATTTTTCTTTCGAAATGGGGGCCTTGTTAAGGTCGAGCTGTAACAAGCAGTGTAAGAACCATCTACGCATCATAAAAACCAGTCTATTGTATTCCCAGCACGAAGTCTGTATGAGAGGTCAGAACAGACCAATTCCTGTAATGTTCAACCCTTTGTCCAACAACTTCAAGAGTAATGTGCTGGTGATTAGGCTGGGAACGCAGGTAACCATGGTAAACATAAACAAACAAATAACAACATTCAAAAAATGTTATTAATGACTTTTCATGGTTGTGCTCGGAGCATTTGAACCTTATCTGCTGGCTGTCAAATCTTCTCACGCTAGCACTCAGATGACTTTTCCGAGATATGTTTTAAGCATATATGAATAATCAGAAAAAATGTACACTGTGAAAATACTCGCACAGAAACGAAGGTTTGTTCATCCTAAATCTCGCCAAGTAAATAAGGGAATTCTTTTAAGATTGTGCTGGTCTAACTTTTCTAAAAGTTGAGACTCAAACCAGATGCTTTCCCATAGGAAAGAAAACTCACAAATGAGATCCTAATTGCTTCTGCTAGACAGAAACAGGATTACATGGAGAGCAAATGGAGACGGCCCAGGTAAGAATTTTAGGCTGTAAAAATGTTTCCATATCATTTCCATTAAGTAACAAAGACATTGAAAATGTTATTTTGAAAGATTTGCAAACATTCAAACGTTTGTACACACTGTATTGAAATTACTGCTTGGTTATAAGAACGTTATTTAAACATTCTTTATTTCAGTAGTGTTTTTAAAATGTTACACTAGCTTAATAATGTTTTTAATATGATATATGCTGTAACAAACATTGCTGCAAAAACATTTTTGATAACTTTATAAGAATATAAGAACCTCACAGCTCAAGTAAGTGTCAAATATTTATGTCAATGTTAGTTAATTGAGGTACTTTTGTTTCTTCTGAAGCACTTAGATGAAGTTGAAGCTTCTTCTGCTGAGCTATGATAGAGCAACCACTGAGCAACTCATGTTCTGAAAGAGTTGTCTGTGTGTTTGTGTGTGTGTGTTAAGAGTGACAAAGTGTTTGGTTTATGAGCCAGATGTACTCCAGCAAGGGAAGAGATAAGTCCTCACTGGCTGTGCATGTTCTTCAGTATTGGTGTAGAAACCCCCATCTATCTCCACCTCACACACACACACACACGTGTTAAATAGTGTCAGCACTATATTCGGGTGCTCCATCGCCCCTATTATTACCCCATCATTACAGCACCGTTGGGGTCACATGTCAAAGTTCACTCAACAGGGTTCACGTCTCGGGGGTGACAGTGGCCCTCTGAACCGCTTGTTGGGACGACACTTAGTCTGTGACCTCAAGGTCAGGGGTTAAAGGTGACAGTGACACCGCCCTTATCAGAAAGCTTTAGATGCTGAGAGTCTGCCCTGAGGAGCAGAAGATCTGGGCTTGGACAGTAAGAGTGTGTCTTTAGTGAGAGATAGGGAGAAGAGAGAGAGAGAGCTTTACAGGAGAGAACAGGAAAATGGAGGCCCCAGGGCCTGTAGGCCTTTTTGGGGATTGTATCAATCTCTGAATAGTTTTTATCTCTGTTTCTTTTCCATCCTTTCTTCCTTTCCCTCTTTCTTTGAAAACCACAAGATAGAGCCAATTTGTCTCAAAGCCTGGCTTCCTTTTCCCTCTTTAAACTGATTTTAAACTGATGAGAAGACCTGCATTCGTTCAAGATGGCTTAGGCTTGTTAGTGCTGGTTTGCTGCTGTTCTAGCTGTTTGACCAGCCACATTGTTTTCACGCTAGTTGATTGCTGTATTCTCTATCGCAGGTAACCTCATCACTAAAAGACATGTATAAACAAAACAAACTGTGGCTGGTTGCTTTCCATGTCATTTAAACGATCTCTTCCTGTCTAAAAGAGAAGTTCTTGGCCAGAATATGTTGCATTGGGCCTGGCTATGTGAGACTAAAACCTAACTAGTCATCTGTATTCTCCCTTAAGATCTCCATAAGAACAGATGTTCTGTAACTGGACTGTGTCGGCTTCCTCTCTTTAGCTGATAGATAAAGTAAGATCTTTCTGAATCAATCCACAATTATTTACTGTAGGTTAAAGAGATTGGATGCACTCAGCTAACAGGAAACATTCTCAGAACACTGGCTAACGTTCTCTAAAATGCTTTAAAAAATTTGTATATATCAAAAAACGTTATTCTTTAGAAACTAGTGGAACGTTTTGAAAACATTACAGAAGTAACAAAAGTTTGAATATAGTTCTTTATAAAAAAGCAATATATATCTAACAATGTCTAAAAAGGGACGTTCTGAACGTTCTTAGAATGCTTAAAATAATAGTTTTAATGTTATTGTTACTTAATGGAAACGTTACAGAAACGTTCTTACAACCTAAAATTGTTAGCTGGGTATGAGACAAAAAGTGCATTTTTGGGACTGGAATGTAAGGATGTTTTATTCATTTTTCTATTGATGTGGAACTTCCATAGTGACAAATAAACATCGACTGTCATCTTACCTTTCCAATAATCTCTCAATTGCATCTTTCACCAAACTCTCACAATTTTCAACACGTTTGAAAAAACGTCTGACCCAAAAAGCATTCCTGCAGCATACCGAATAACAAGATAATCTCGGCACTTTTTTACAGCCTGGGTTTTGGCACATATTTACATATTTTGTTCAAATTAATGGTAGGGGGTTCAGAAGATGGTTTGGGCGTGACATACAAGCTTGAGTAACAAGCTGACACAGAATGATAATTTACACACAGCATCTACATTGGATTGGGAGCGTTTTTGGCAAAGAGAATCTAGAATGGATGGGTGTTTTCGCCAGCCCTTTATTTGCTTTAATAATATCTTTCATGCAGTACTTAGAAGGATTTTATTTTTTTATTAGGTGATTTGAGCCCAAGTGTGGGTTGTATTTAATGGAACTAACGTATAATCAGATGCTTGTATTTCATCAGGTGGACTCTTGTGTGTAGATTGTAAGTTTTGAAAGGAAATGATCATTTGTCGCACATATACTTGTAACACAAACTAACATCTGGTTGGCAATTGAAGGAGCCAGATTATCCCCAGCTGACAACTGGTTATAAGAATATTTCTGTAACGTTTCCACTATGTAACAAAGATGTTAAAAACATTATTCTGAAAGTTTTAGGAATGTTCAAAATGCCTAGATGCATCTTTTAGATGTTGTATTAACATTATTTCTTCAAGAATTGTATTTAAACATTTTTTTTTACAATTCTGTAACATATAACTTTTCACTAAAGAATAACATTTTTGATATATGATATCTGTATATCGTTAGAAAAATGTTCTACTAATGTTACTGCAAGAACATTTTTGATAACTTTAAAAGGACTTTTATTTTAGAAAACATTAGCCAGTGTTCTGAGAATGTTCCCTGTTTGCTGGGTCATTAACAATAAAGAAAACTAAAGCTTCAATGGAACAAAATGTCAAAACCTTTCTTTCCAAAAAAGCATTTTTCACCAAATGTCTTATGTACAGGTTATCCCTACAATGCTACTTGTGCTGGTACAATTTTGACAAGAGTAGCTGATAACATCTTTAACCTGTCACAGCTAAAACATTAGACAAAGTTGCTAACAGCCTGGTGTCTGGAGGAAAGGCTTATAAAGAAAGTAGGTTAAAGTTTGTGAAAAATTACATTTTCCCAGAAACATGCTTGCAATTACCTTCCACTGACAGTCACTTAGAGAGCAGAAACACATAATCTAATGAAGATGTGGGCCAGGTCACAACATGTGGGATTGTGCGTGTAGGATTCATGACACATAACAGATACAGGATCAGACACAGTAATCTGTAAATCTTTAAAAGGATGTATATCATATTAAACCCCCTCAGACACTCTGTATTTCTGCTCAGCGCTGTAAGCATGAATGGCCTATGTTAGATCCATCTGAAGATGGAGTCACACAGTCTGTCTGATCTTTAGCACAGCACTACTGATACATTAAGCCCTGATGCTCATGCGGGTGACACAGGTTCGAATCTGGCCCGCAATACTTCCAGCCCCATTCCCTTTATTTCTCCCCAATTATTTCTGGTCAGTGGCAATCCAAGAAAGTGTAAAGATCTAATATAATAATAATAAATGAATGCCATTCTTTTCACATACTATGGTGGTACAGTGATGGTATAAAATGGTAATACTTTGATATGTACAATGATACTAAATAGTGACCATACACATTTACCTTGGTATTTCCATGGATCCTCAAATACTATTTTGTTAGAGGTCCAAATAACATAAGCTATCAAACTACATGTCTATAATAGTTAATTGTAAGTACATTGTGGAACTTATTTGTCAATAATGGGCATTCGGGTCAAATGCCACACAAGACCTTCTAACTGCAGACACAGCATATCTCCTCAAATAACTTTCACTCGTTATCATTAACACAGTTTGCAGAGATACAGAGGGAGCAGAAGAGAGAGAGAGAGAAACAGACAGAGGGAGAGAGAGAGAGAAAGAGAGAGAGAGAAAGAATGCTGATGATAAGGACAGACAACAGGTTTAAGGCCATGTCTTGGAAATGCAGTCCATGAAGCCACAACAACCACCCAAAGGGGAAATGAAGCATAAGTCTGCATAACCAAAACAACAAAGCAGATTATGATGTCTTAAAGACAGAACAATAGCACATAGATTTAAGCAATGCTGGTATTATAATCCTCTCACAGTTTATAATACTATTTAAATCCTTAAAAAGAATCAAATGATCTTCCATGACGCATGATATTATATAAAATTTAACCCATTCAAATTTAAATCTGATCTTAGCTGGTTTAAGCAAGTCTAGCTGGTCTAGTCTGACTAGTCCAGGAGACCAGCAAGCAATTTGGTTTCAACTGGTTTAATTTTTTAACAGCAAAAGCTATTTTTAAAGTTAAGGTTTGTGTTTTTTCCAGCAGAAAATGCACATTCAAATGGTGCTAAATTAAAGTTCTGTTTCTGTGAATGATTATAATATGGAGAGGGGATGTGGTTCACACACCCAGGGACCCCTAACCAGGCAGGGGCCGCTGATTCAGCAAGACGAGACCCCTGATAACAGGCTGTGAAGCTCCACCAGTCTGAGCTATCACCACAGGTAAATAAACACGCAGAACAGATGAAGGACTCCAGATAAGAGCGGGGTATGCAGCATGGGCTCAGATCTACACAAACACACACACAGAAATACACAAAAACACAGGAAGTCCTTTTTTGTGAATTGTGAAATGTACGTGCTACACGGCGACCGCCGACCACAGCTTTATAACTGACTACTTTTTAAGCTAAAAACTACAGCCATGTGAAAATATACACAAAGGAGGCTTTGACCATTGTTTACATTTTAGGGGGTTTGCTCTTAAACAAATGTATTGAAATACATGAACATTTACAGTAGGAATCCATTAATTATGTTTTAGTAATATGGCAGAACACGTTAACAATACAGTGCTATGCAACTATATTCGGAAAACACATCCGTATTCGTCACGTCAGTTTGAATTTAAAAGTGCTTTATAGCCCTGGAAATTTCCCCTTGGATTTTCTCGGGCAGTTCCAACTCTAAAAATGGTGCTAACTGCTGAATTGGCCATTTTAGACAGGATCCAGAATCAGACATTCTTCACTGAAATCAGCCAGCACAAGTTTCTAAATATTTGTGCATACCACTTTCTGGGATGTTGTTTCTGCTTGAAAACACTAATATTGGTTCCTTGCAGACAGAGCTGGTTCAGAGAGGTTCTGATTGGATGATGTGCGATGGCTCACTGCTGTCTAAATGGTCTGACTATGTCTGGATTTGTGCGTTGACAGAGTTCATCGCTGACTAATGACATCATCTAAAGAGCTGTTTTATTGGGGCTAATAAAAGACATTGGTTCATGGGTTTTCCTGTACCATCACTCACACACATTTAGAGTCAAATGTAAGGAAGTGTCTTGTGATTCTACAGTGTTTTACGTTAGCTGACGGAATTCTGTGACTGTACCAATTGTATTAATTACTTAATTAGGTCACATAAACCTAATGTTCTAGTTAAAGGTCCTCTCTCAATCATTACTTACAAACACTGGAAGAACATTTTCCTCCACTGTTCTTCCTGTATTTTCTTATTTTTTATTGTTTTGGGGTGCTTCTGGGAGGCAACCTTTGGTCAGTGGGCATGTAGCCCCCAGCCAATATTGACAGGGGGTGTGTGCTCCTGGTGGAGATGCAACCAAGAGGAGTGGCCAAGTTTGAATGTTGTGTTTACAAACAGTAACTGAAAATCCTGCATCATTTAGTCAGTTGTACCCATGACTAGTTAGTCATAGTTTAGTCCTTTCAAGGACCTTTAAACTATCATGAAAATAGTGTGGCTCCTTGGACATTGCTATGTTGTTTCTAAGGTGTTTCTATGGATGCCTAAGGACCCAAGTCAAAAGGTCCAACCCTTAACTGTCAATAATTCTCTAGGCCCTGGATATGACCCAGGTCTATCCTTCAATGTGTTTAGGGTCATCTTAGGGTTATCTTTTTCCAGGTGAAAATCCTACATCTGAAAGTACAGTAGCAGAGCACCTCTCCTAAATGTCTGCAGCACAAACAATGTTGAAAGAGTTATGCACCAATATTTCATAGGGATAGGGGTTCAGAACAAACCTCTAAGCTTAGGTATAAGCAACAGTAATAGTGTTGCTCTTAATGATGTTCCTAAATGAGGTGGATTTTCAGTGGAATCCCACATGAATGGAGTCTCACTGAGAACTCCATTTGTTTTATTTCCCGCTTTACACCAAATCCAATTATGTAAATGTGAAATCCTTCACTTCTTTTACATGAGAGTATATGTTTGAGGGATTTGGTCAAATCATTCTCTGTGGAATACTGACCATTGTGTCTGAGTGTCAACAGGAGCCCAAACTCAAAGAGAGCAAAAGACAGTAAAAGTCAGAGAGGTGGAAAAGCAAAAAATTAGGAATGAAAGGAAATAGCCTTTGGTATAAGTTTCACAGTGTCAGTGGGTTTAGGAAAACATTCCTCTTGACTCTCTGAAAACTGAAAGTGTAATAAGAGCAACAGAGAGAGAGAGAAAGAGAGAGAGAGACTAAAAGGGTTAGTGTAGAATTAGGGCAATACTCATAATATTACCTCACATACTTTACTCATGTTTGCTTACACATAAAACACTACAAGCTTGTTAAAAAAACATGCTACCTAATTTTATTAGAAGTTGGTGAGAAGTGACATTTTACAGATTTTAAAACGCAATATGTCAATAGATATGCTAAAAACTGAGAAGTCAGATTATTGAACACTTAATAATTTGTATTTAAAAAACCTAAAAAATGAGTGTCCACCTGCCAAATAACGACGCAAAATGTTCAACATTTTAAAACGGTTTGACATAGAGTATATTGTATTTGTTTAGCTAAGGTGCAGCTGGAAGGGTCTCACGACCGTTGACAGAAAGCACAAAAAACAGGAAGGAATGTTTCAAACCAAAGGGCAGATAAGACAACTGTGAACATCAGCTAAGTTGAGGAGGTATAAAGATAGACAAACTCTTAAAACACACACAAACACACACAGGCACGCACAGCATTCCTGGTCATATCACCCCCCTCCAACACACACACACACACACACTAAAATTCCCTTGAGATTGTGGTCTAATTAAACTTTATCTTTTCTCTCTCCGCAGCTTTACGAGATGGGCGTGCAGAATGGGTTTGAAGACGGAGGGTTCGATACATTCTGAGCGACACAAACACACACATAAACACATTCTTAATCACAGAGAATTACCAAACTGTGAAAATATGAAATAATTACCACATCATCCAGAAAACCAAAAATGTACATAAATCTATGTTGGATGCTAAATGAGGGGGCGGGACTTCAATGGTATTTGTTCAATTTACAGCCATGTCTGATCATGTACATCTCATCTACATTAGATGTTAATCTATCTCAAACAAAAATCTTTTATAGTGTGTTCTGAGTGGTTGCACATTACCATGGGGTTGCTAGGGTGTAGCTAGATGAATGCTAGGGTGTTCTGGGTGGTTGCTATGTGTTACAAAGTGGTCCAAAACATGTTCATTAATGAGTATTGGTTATTGACCCCAACTTGAGCTACTAAAACAGTAAATAGTTTTGGCATTCTTTGGTGGTTTGCAGTTTAAGGTGATATGAAGTCTTCACATTCTGTTCTTCTGTTACGATATAAGCCATCATTAACGCTAATAGGGCTGAAATGTCAAGTTTACTTTTGAAGACTAACTGCAATATTTTCTTCATTAGTGTTGCAGATAGAACGCATTTAACTTAAACTCAAATAAAAAATAGTTGTTTACTGACTGAAAAAAACTAAAATGCTTTAAAAAACATAAAATAAATATTTTAAAAAGTTAAATTGTATTACATGGCATTGTTTTGACTATATTAATATATAAAAACAATGTATTTAATTTAACAAAACAGAGCACAGAGAAAGATGCCAAGGACAATAATATTTGCAAACATGCTCCCATGAAGATGTTTTGAATGTGTGTGTGTGTTTACAGGAACTTTTATCTGTACAATGATGTATGAAACATACCTTGAGGCCATTACTGGAGCCAAATGCACTCAAAGTTGATTATGGCACATAATCTTTTTTAAGATGTACAGCAATCCACAGATGTGGCTGTTTTGGTCTGGGAACAGGCATGCCACAGTGCTTTAAAATGGTACATATATCTAGTTCTATTATAAAGCTTTAACCAGCATTACTCAACCTAGTTTACTTGGACCCCAAACAATCAGTTACAGAACAAGCAGCACTCACTCACTCACTCTCTCACGGCTGCTATAAATCATTGGACAGGAGTGGTATGGGTGCTGCAAACCAGATGGAGAGCAGGTGGAAATGAAAGATGATGACCTTGAAAAAAAGGCCTTCAAATTTCTAGAGCCAGGAACAGCTGTGGGAATCAACAACATGCCATGGAATTTGGCAGAGAGGGAATATTGCTCTGGTCCAAAACCCA
>JAZGTI010014148.1:0-14319 GCA_036877585.1 Botia kubotai
AGATCATCAGCTTTAAACTGAAAATTCTGTGATCAACATACCTAACGATTTTAGGTTGTAGGAACGTTTCCATAACATTTCCATTGTTGCAAAAACATTAAAAATTTTATTTTGAAAGTTCTGAGTGTTCAAAATGTCGGGTGTTTTAGACATTGTATCAACGTTGTTGCTTGGCTATAACATTTATTAACATTAACATTTATTATCCTTCAGAACAATATTCATTATTCACAAGATTTTTTAATTCTGTAACTTTTTATCGTTCCACTAACAAGTTAAAAAGAATGTTTTTTAAATATATGCTATATAATGTTAAAAAAAGTTCTGCTAACGTTACTGCAAGAATGCTTTTAGTTAACTTTGAGAGAACTTTTACGGAATGTTAGCCAACGTTCCCTGTTAGCTGTGTACTCACGCTCATGTTATTCTAAACTCATGACTTCTATAGAACCAATAGTTGTTTACATACAGCAAATATGCGTTCTGATTACTGACAGTCAGGTATAATTATTGTTCTTTATTAAAAAATGTCTATTTATATATTAGATTGGGATTTGAACCAAGTTTGTGTGCCAAGCAAAAATAATCCCACTAGCACTCATCTTGCACTCATATGTACATAAATAATTTTACATAACGCATGTTACTCTTTTTGACTTGCGCTAAGGTATTACACAGTCACACCAGTTTGTTTATGCCAACTGGAATCAATGCCATATCTTTGGCCAGCCTTCACCATCAGAAAAACTAATAAGGTAATTGTTCAGAGAAATATTTTCAAGCTGATATTAAGCATTGCTGAACTACAGCATGCAGACTAGAGGTGTTTTCTTGATGGAAGACATATGAAGGCTTTGTGCCTCTAAAACTATGAGAGTTAAAATCCGGTAAAACCGGTAGCCCAGTCAAAAAATTCAGTTTACAATAGTAGTCAAACATTTTAGCTGGTTTATAGCTGGCAAGGTAGTTATTACAGTAGCTGGTTCAAGCAGGTCATTTCCTGGCTGACCAGCCACCATGTTCCACAACCAAGATCACCTTAGCAGCTAGTTTGTTGCTGTTTCAAGATGGTCTACCAGCCTTCTACAGCTAATAAACGTCTTAGACAAGCTAAAAACAGCAACCACATAGTTGGTTGTTTTAGGTTTTAAGAACCTTTCCCAAACTTTCCATTAAGTCACAAAAATCTTAATGTTATTTTGAACGTTTTAGAAACGTTTAAATTGTCCAGTTTTTTAGACTTTGCATTAATATTATTGCTTTTTTATATTCTGTAACATTTTAAAAACTTTCCACTAACATTTTAAGATTTAAGTTTTTAATACGTATGACATGTAATTTAAAAACTATAAAAACTTTAAGAGAACTTATAGAGAACATTACACAACATTAGCCCTTCAACAAAACAAACCTTTAGTTTTATTGTACAAGACAGACAATTACAAATAAATCATCAAAGATGCAAATATGGTAATTATGACATATAAGCCTTGTTGGATAATTACACTAACCCAGCAATGGGGGTACATAAAAGAGAGCTGTAATTTGTGGGTTTAGCAGGAAGTAAATTAAGCAGGACTGTTAACTACCTAATGCTCCCCAGTGCGTAATTGCCCTTGTGGTAAACAGTAAAGCATGGTGTGGATTAACCTCAGGAATGTAAAGCGTTTGACTCACATCTGAGAGGGGCTTTCCTGGTTTCCTTCCCTGACCCCTTTAATGCAGATGTCAATCGAGTGATGTCACGGTTAGAAGTCACAGCCAATGAGAAACAGACTCACACAAATAAAATCGGTTTTATGAATGCGAGCTGCTTGTTCTGTAATCTAATATCTGTGTGATGGAGAGCATGCAGACATACTTAAATTTAGGTCAAAGTCCATGAATAGAAATAAGCTTCTTAATGGATTCTCTTGCAGCATCAGGATGCAGAAAAACAGGATCTCTCGATCATACTGACAGACTGGGAGAATTGGCAGTGGGAAGGCAATTTCAGCCTCTCTAATAGACAAACTGACTGCTTGCCAAGTTCAGTGTAACCGCTAAAGTGGAACAGCTCTGGTGAACTACATTTCCCAAGAACACTCCCACGTATAAGCAAGAGGAATGTTTTTATAGCTACAGTCCAATTCTACAGCAGAATACCGCTAAGTTTGGGATAGCACCTGGTACAGCAGCACTCTCACAGTTTCCTGCAATATACAATCTTTGAAAATAAAATTTGCATAAATAGGTAGCAGTAAGCCACTCGTTTGCACATATATATGATTTGTGTTCCTAAATTATTTACGTAATTTAGTGTCTCTTACTTAAATCTCTATGTTACGCACTGCATTAATACAGTTTCTGTCCCTTTCAGAAAATGAGGTTTCGGGACCTCACCTTAGCCCTCCTGATGTCATTCCTTCGGTTACAGTACCTGTAGCCCCCATAAACAAACAGTTAAATAAACAGTTCTTGGACAAAACAAGCTATAATATGCACCAGATATACAAGCAATAGTCAAAACTAACAGTCATAGTGACAGCAAAGACGTTTCAAGCAGAGACAGAAGAAAACTACGAGGGCTGCCAGCAATGCAAGTATAATTCCCAGCATGAATTTCTGCTGTGAAGTACCAGTTTGCTACGATCCCTCGCAATATATATTATGCACACTGTGCACAGTATGCAGCTTTTCTGTATGTACTGAACATTCTGATGATCTACTGCATCTGCCAGGATGTGCAGGATACAGCAGAGCACAGTGTGCACAATACTGTATCCCATAATGCAATGTGCTTGTCTGGAGCTTCTATTATTAGTATGATGAATGAATTGGTTGTATTATCAGCCATCATATATAACATTTTTATTCTTGGATTATTATTTAATCATGCAGCCAAGTGTTATGACATTTTTAAACCCAATCCGATTACAAATAGAAAATATTTTTATTTTTAAGACAGCCACATGCACATCCTGGTTATGTGACAAAAATATAAAATGCTAACCTTAGAAATGTTTATGGTTACATAATGGTTATGTCATGGGTAGTTGATGATGAATAAACAGAAGTAGTCTTTAATTCACAAAAACACATGAAGACACACATCTTAACACTGATTTAAGACAGGACAAACAGACACAAGAAGTATATGTACACGACCAGTGAAGACTAATGAGTTCATTACCAAGACACAGGTGAACATAATTGGACACCACGGGAAAAGGAGGAGGGGCTAATTAGCTTAAACAAGAACTGATAATGACTAATTAACACAACACAAGGAAACTAGATAACAGAGAAAAAGCACAGACAAAAACAAACATATAATAGGTTACCGTTTAACATACAATTTTTAAAATACAGTAGGCAGTACTCTATACCGCATATAAACCATATGCAAACATTTTATTTCAGACTCACACACATTCTCTCTAAATGCTTCAATTTGTGTAAATATCACATGTACAAAGTCTCATTAAAATTGTTTATAATACCATTCAAAATTAAATATTTTGTATTCTATAAGAAAAGAATTCAAAATGCTTCACAGTTCTCTGAAATGGCATTCAGGTGGTTAATTGAGCCGACCCACCGTCCTTGTTTTGTTGACAAATTCTCCAGTTGACATCTGTTGGTGTCCTTGAACAACGTTGGCAATTCAGTGCAGTAAATCTGAGCGTATCTTTGACGCCTGCGCGCTGTGAGTTACAGCTGCGTGAGGTAACGGAAATTGGATATAATAAAAATTGACCGTTACTGTGGCAATGATTTATGTCATTAGGGCTCACGACCTTTCCATTAATTAAACTGAGTCTTAATACTTAGGCCTGCTACTGGAGTGATTAACAATACATGATGACATCAATGAGCATTACAGTATAAATCTTGTTTCGTCCAGTAACATCACAACAATGCAACAGCTACTGTATGTAGTAAGCTAGTAGTAGCAGTAAACTTTCAGTTTGCGGTATCATACAACATAAAATCTGCCCTGTTATTATAACAATAATGATGTTAAATAAAATAATGATGTATAAAATAATAAATATATAAAATAATGAAGACTCACGTGCTAATGCTTCTACAAGAACAGCAGGTGAGTTTATGGTTTTCGTGAGCACAGGCAGCCAATCGCAATTGACTTCAGGGAAAGAGGACTAAACGATGATATTTGCGATTACAGTCAAACTGCTGAGAAGAGCCCGTCCGCAGCTGGCAAAATTAAAATGTGTTGGTGCGCAAAGCAACAGGTGAAATAAGAGGGAGCTGGAGACGGGCAGCAAGCGGCAGTATCTCACACATTACAAGCTCTCAAACTGGTATTTTTGCATGCTGTCATACAGGACAATACTATGCGTTTACCATAAACTCAGTTCCCTATTGAGGGATTAAAATGATATTATTGATTACGTTTTCGTCTGTAGAACTCCTTGACTTGAACTAGTTGTTGTACACAGATGCAATAAGCTATTTTTATGTTGCCACTGTTGATAATACTGTTTGTACACAACTGAGTTTTTGATCAGAGCTCATATTTTCCCTCATTCCATCATTCATGTCTTGCATCACAGCGGGCAGACGCTGAATGAATGCTGGGACAGAGTTCTGGATGTGTTCCAGCCCTTGAGACATGAGGTGGAGAAAAGAAGTGTTGCAGCTGCAGACATCCACACACAGGCAGACAGATTCAAGACTGTTGTCTAACGTTACAATCTATGTAAGGAAAATCCCACACAAAAAATATGTCTACACACACACGTCTACACACACATATGTATACACACATACATACATTTATATACTGTATATATATATATATATATAAAATATAAAAATAAAATATATATATATACATACACACACAGATATATATGTGTGTATGTTGGATGTATGTTTCTAAATAAGCTTGTACATTTTAGACAGTGTGTGTGGGGGAAAATCATATTAGAGCAGAACTTAGCAGGACACTCAGAGTAAAGCTCAACAAAGAACTCGGGTTGCATAGATGCCTCGGGTGTCTGCAGGTCACGGCTACGTTAATTAGTACCCAGACCGCCAAGGAAACGCTATAAATAAAGATAAAGGAACTCTCTATTTCCTCTTCATTATCTAGACTGCTGTGTGTATGTGCAAACCCCACTATAGTAATTAACCAAGTCTCAACAAGGCCCACATAACCTTATTATTACTCTCTCTTATTTACTTCATTTAAAGGTTGACTATAACAGGGCAGAACTTGACCCCATGCCATACACACAGACCTCATTAACACCTGGTTAAGTTAGACAGATCTCAGTAGCCTCTGTGAACTTTTGGGCTGAAACGTATGATAGAGTTTGCTTCGTTACTGACTCAGAGTAACACAGAGCAATTATAAAAAAAATATTTAACAAAATATAGCAACCCTGACTGAACAGTGCTTGGGGTTTCAATTACCCGTGGTGGCTGTCAGCTTCAATTACAAGAAGGAAATGCGATGATTCTCCAGTCAATTGATTTTATTGATATTCCGTGTGCTGATGTAGCATTCAATTTGTCACCTGTGGGATACTGGGGAGCTCCGTAATGGCAGGTTCAGCTCAACAAACCCAGCATTGAGGAGCTCATGTGTCTGGAAATTTTGGCTGGTTAAAACAAATCAAAGCCGTGGTCAACGTGTGTAATCCGCAAGCATGTTAATTATTCATTATATTTATGAATGTAACTGCTATACTGTAATTTACTCTGTAATGGTAATTGTAATGCTCCATTGGCTATCAGAACTTATTACAATGCCCTCTGTGATACTTAACTGTGATTGGTCAATCTCATAATTATGCGGTTCTGTATTTATAATGACAGCTACACTGTATATCTGAAAGTTGTCCCTGACAACTAATTTCCTGACAAAGAGTAAACATTGGCTCCGTTTAAGCATCTGCACCAGCCCCACAATGCAATACTGTCCCAACCAATAGCGTGAGTTTGGGGCGAGACTAGCCGTCTGTCCAACCAATGGCAAACAGTTTTGTAAACTTGTTTAAAACAGTAACTAACTCTGCTATTTTTGATGACATAAGCAGCACAGAAATGACATGCTACAGCTTTAAGACACAGGTACAGCAACCCAGTGAATAAATGCAGAAATACTAAACAACATTTTACCCTGTGTTCCCTCACAGCACGATTTCCATGAACATTAGCTGACATAATCTCACAAAGATCTAGGCTGTGATCCTTTCACAAGAATGGAGCTTTGGAAAAGCCGAGCCACACAAACTGCTCTAATCGCTGTATAACTTTTCTGGCGCTCTGGGTCCGTGTACCCTTGACTTTGGATGAAGCGATCTGAGAGATCAGAGCTGAGATGTTGGGTCAGTCCTTTATACTGAACAGAGAAGCTCTGATGATTGTGCACACCACTAATACTTAACATATTCATTCATAAAAAAATACAAGAAATACATTTAGGAAATTAAACATGTAGACAGATAATCTCCTTATTTGTTGTTAAAATATTCTCTACCAAAATTATCCTAATGCATTATTAAATTCAGTTTGGACTTAATTGCTTGGCTGGACTGACCCAGGTGTTAGAAATATGGAAATGAAATTCCACACAATCAATAAAATAAAATCGTAAGATATCAAATCTGGTTGGATTTTTACCACATAACACCTAATTGTAAATTATTTTTTGTTTTTTAGTCAGTAAATTATAGCAGGCATAGCAAAGCGAGTACTAAAGATGAGAAACTAAAAATGAATACAACTAATCTTGGTTTCACTTTTTAATGGTTTTTAAAGGTCTGCTCATATGACATAAGCAGGACAATTTTTGCTGTAATCATACATCTAAACAAAAGTTACCGAACGGATTTTAATCAAACAATCAGCCCAAGCGTAATACACACCATGACCTCATGGCTGCTTGAAGTCAGTAGGACCTTCTAAACACCTACACAAATAATGCTTTCCTCTGCCACTATGAAAGAAAAGAATCTTCTAAAAATATCTCAGAGCAGGACCGATAAAGCTAGAGGGTCCCTGCCTGTGATTTTATATGACTTAGTGAAGTGAAAGTACTGCATGCGACAGATGCTGAGACTGCAAAAACCTTCAGCCGAAACAATAAGCTTCCAGTTCATATAAACACATGCACTAGCCAACAGAAGAATATGCTAATCGCATATGTTTCAAATACACAAACTGCGTCTGTGTTGATGCCTGTGGTTTTATTGCCTGAATTCATTACTGTACTGTATTCTAATCAGCCTCCATCTGCTCCAGCTACAGTATGTTGTGCGGGTGAACACACAACGCTCACAACAGAGATGTGTTGTGCCGCTGATTCCAAACATTTTACCCCTTTTATTACACTGTCTCCGACCATTAGACTTTGTGAGGGGCTCTTTGATTGGCTATTGATGACCCGCTTTTCCTTTTTTCCTTAAACTTGCTCTTGTCACAGCTGACTGGTGCAAATAATCGTGCCAAATGCCCAGAAGCACATGAGCTCGGCTGACTTTTACAGAGATACAGTTACACGCGAATCTCTCACAAACTAAATGCAAATTATAGATTTTTACTGAAATTTCTTAATTCATAGGAGAGTATGCAAAAATAATGCTTACCATATGTAACAGTGGTAATGACTTATGAATGTTGATGTGAATTAATGATGTGTATGAATTAATGAGTATTTTTTTCGAAAATATTCTTTGAAATTGAAAATATAACAAGCATAGCATAAAAATATTTTAAAAGACATCCTTAATGCAGATCATAATCGTCATTATCTTTATGTAAAGCAAAACCGAGAGGCTACAGAAAGTTCCTCTAGGAAACCTCAAGCTGATTTAAATAAAAATATCTTCACTAATTAGTGGAAAAGAGTGTGCGTTCATGTAGGACTGTAAACACTAATCTACACGGCTATCTCAATCTCAGCCTCCTCACAATATGTCAGTCCTCTGGAAAATAGCACAGCAAAGCCCTTAATATGTTGAGAGAACATTTAATTACATTAATCTGAAGACATAAAAATGTTGCAAGTGTTGTTGCACTGTTATATTTATACCATGGCTTTTGCAGGAGAAACTCCTCATTAATTCAAAGCAGCCAGTGGGCTGTCTGCCAGTTAACTGTGTTGCCTCTCGTCCATCCTCGCTACACCTGAAGGGATTGTTCACTTAAAATGACAATTATGTATTTATTTGCTCACCCTCATGTTGTTTCAAACCCAAATAACTTTCCTTTGTTATAGCCTCTGTCGCAATTTTCTGCCATTGTAGAAAAAAATCTATTTTTTTTGTGTTCCACGGAGGAAACAAAGTGAAACAGGTTTGGAATGAATTGAGCATGAGTAAATGATAACAGATTTTTCATTTGTGAGTGAACTGTCCCTTTAAGTGCACCTATAAGTTCATGAAAACTGCTGTATAGAGAACTTACCAACACTGAGAGTATGACAAGACATTTAAACTATAGCTGTATATTTTACAGTATGAAAGCTATGGTAGCATGCAAATCTGTTTTACTGTATCATAATGATATACAGCATCAAAGAGTATAAATCTATGTTGTCATGGTTAGTAAGGAGGGTATAACTCTTTAAAGATGCATAGTTCTAGTCCTGGTCTTAGTACCTAAGCTTATTCATATTGCATACTTACAGTATTGACCTCAATTTAGGTTTACTTGGGGACCACGTTTTTTCAAGACCTGCTAAAGTAGCTCACAAACATTGTTTATTTTTTTGTCTTACGGTCCTTGTTGTTGTGCTTAAGCTGTTACAGTAAGTACAGTTACAGCATACAGTAGAAGCATATCAAGCAAACTCTTTAACCTGATGAAAACTGGCAGCACAGTTTAATATGCTTCATATGTTTGTGTCACATACTAAAGGTATTCTTGTGCATGGATATAAAGGTGCTGTGCAAATAAAGCTATTTACGGTATAGCATTCATTTGATGTATTTATATAACTTGGTAATGTACAACAAATAAGAACACACTGGTGATGTTTAGCTCTAGCGGTTACATGGAAAAGATGTCAAAAGGATCTTAGGGTGTGTTTTGAGATGAAGAGTCCAATTACACTAATTAGTTTTCAATAGCTTTCATATAGCCTAAACTGCAATGCACTGTATGTGCCTATAATGTACTGAAACTGTAATGTACTATATAATGATATTGTAGACTAAGACATATTCAGTAAAACGTAACCCTGATCTCCTCTACATCATGTGTAATTAATGTGTCTTAAAGTTGTGATTTAAAAAAGCAAAGCAACAGTAAGAAAGAAAACAGACACTGTTTAGCTCCGGGAGCGCGTTCATGTGGCGGTTCACTTCACGCCGCCGCTGTCCATGGTACTAGGTCACAACCGCGTAGCTTTTAGCTTTATTGCTTTTTAATATTCAGCCCATGCACGCAGTCCCGGCTACAAGACATTTGATACATCAGCAATTTGACTCATATGGACTGTGGTTCTTACTACAAAACCTTCATGGAGATAATAGCAGGGCTGGATGACAACGCTATTTTGTTTCATTAGGGTATGGAACAGAGAAAGTCATTTTTCTCAAGGTTACTGTATTGTACCCGGCTACAGTACGATGTACATCATTCATTTTAGGTTATTCTATTACATTCCCCGCTGATAGCCGAATATTGGGTGTCCTGTAGCTTAACTGGTAGAGCTTTGCGTTAGCAGGGCAAGGGTTGTGGGTTCAAATCCTAGGAACACACGTACAGATGAAAATGTATACCTTGCGTCTGCCAAATGCATTAATGTAAATGGGTGTCGCTGATTGTGCAAAAGTAGTACTATATACAGTTACATTGTAATATGTACTGTACGTTACAAACTAAAGGACTTGATTAAAAACGAAGACACAGATGGATCAAATAGACCAAATATGACAGCTCACAAATATATTCCAGTAATGAAACATAGGTTTTAGTAGAGAAACAATGACATACACCAGTTTGGGTTACAGACAGAAAACGTCCATTCAGCAAAAAGCACCTCACCTCATTTTACCTCAGCTCATTTAAATATAGAGAGTAAACTATCATGCCGGATGCTTATATATGCTATTTAATGCAGTTTTGACTCTATATCAAGTCCAGAATAACAACATCGTTACTTTTTGCATTAAAATTATATTGATTAAAACATACTTTGCACCGTCCACATGACGACAAACGTCTCGTGTATACCGCTGCAAATTGAAATACAATAAAAACAAAATTTTCCTAAAAGGTGTTATGTGTTATTTCGACGACAATTCAACTACATTTAGCGGAGAAAAAATGCGATTAAATTGCTATTCAGTTGCAGTAGAGCAAAATCATGCATTGAAAACCGTTTAGATGTCAAGCCCGTTGTTTTAAAAGTTGAGAAAATGAGCAGCGTACCTCAAACAACGGTCCGATTTTGTTTTTCTCCAGGTATGACTGTATTCTTGACTGCTGTAGAGACGCCATGGAGAATGTCTTGCATTAAAGAGCAATCGGTGTAGATATCGCTAAATGTTGGCACGCATCTTCAAGCTGACTACATCGATCCTCAAACGCTTAACCGAGTGTGAGATTGCGATAAATCTCTAACGGTAAGAGAGCGGATATCCAGATTTGAGACTTCGGCGTGTGTTCAAGCACATGCTGAAAGTCGCGAGGTTTGTGTCCTCCCCTCCTTTCGCTTACTATCTGCTGGGACTGTCCCTCCTCCGGTCTCGGCAGAGTAGCTGGCGACGGCTTTCTTTCAAAGCCAATGAGAAAGATCACAGCCTGAATCAATCTTTTAATTCACTGGCTGGTCGGTTTTTGTCCTCAGGTTTGAGAGACCCGCCCTGATTGTTTATCTAGAGTGAGCGCGAGTGTAACATATGCGTCTATATTATAAGGTTCGTGTGTATAATAATGTATAGCGCATTAAAGCACACATTTACATGTGCTGTGTGCTACGATGTAATAAACTCATCAAAGGTGTAACCACGTGTAAGTATTAATTATGAAATAACGAATCACAGTGATTAATATTCATGATACAGTATATACAGGGTGTTACTGCATAAATTTCTTCTAATGTGATGTCAGCAAGCTGATCAGCAGGCTGTTATCAGTATGTGATTTCACAATCCATAACTTTTGCCTCTCTATCGCCACCTCTGTCTGAAACATAACAATGCAGGTTACTTTACACAGACTTTTCATTACGTGTGTTAGTTAAATAAAGCCAAATCGGACCCGACAGCTCAAATGTTAATTATTGTTATTATTAATTTGCCTTGCGAATTGAAATAATTTGTTAATTTTTAATAAAAAAAGTTACATAATACAGATTTTAAAAAATATGGTAAAATGCAATGATTTTTAGAGGTTAGAATTCAAACATACGTTTCATAAAAGCTGTATTGTATCAGTGAGCTCAGGAAAATGATGACAGGTAAACATGTTTGTCTAAGACACTTGCCTGCATGCAGAGGCCATTAGCAAGATTTCACATGGTTGAAACTGTCCTCATACCAGCAGCACATTTGATGGATGACAGTACAGCACATGGAGCAGCAAGGTGATGGTGTGGACCCGCTACATGAGTATTGTCAAATGTAGACATTCATTGTAGAAATATGTGACATTTATGTGACATCTCTTTTTCCTAAACCTTTAGTCTGTATTCACAGAGCACCATCATAAAGCCGAAAAACAATTTAATTTCCTTTAAAGCACTTTATTTGAAATTAATTACATATTGCTATAACAATTTTTCGTAATAACAATGAAATCAACCTGGTTCTCAGGTTAGGAGGAGGATAGAACATGCATTTGGAAAATATCACAATGGGTTAGTTATATCACAAAATAAATAACTGTCTTTTTAAGGCAAGAACGTTTTTACAGTAATATTTTCACATGCATTTAATTTTCAATATAACTGCTTAGCTCAATAGCGGATTATGTGATACATACAATTTCTATAACAAAAATATCTTGAGTAACGGGTCTCTGGGTCTTTTTCTCTCAAAATGGAATATACTAATATTGCATAGAAACGATTAATGTGTTAAGCAACACTAAGATAATGTACAGTAACACAATAGCTCCTGAGTACTGAATCTTTTAATTGTGTTGACAAAATCATACATACACACACACATATATATATATATATACCTACATAAGTATGACATAATAACATATAAAAGACTATGACACTGATAAGCACAATGTTGTGTGTTGATAACGTTCCAGTATGTCTCTCTAGATTCACTGAGACTGCAGTTCTGCTACTGCAACATTAGCTTAATACACTATGGTGTTAATAAACTGTTAATAAACACATATCTAATAATGTGGAGGCCAAATCTATACATGTCTAAATATTCTGGACTTATATGAGCATAGATAACAAAAACAATTTTAAGGCAAGAAACATACCAAACCATACAGTCAAAATAAAGCCTCTGGATATTAGGACAGTTCTGTTTAAGGCTGTGAATAAAAATTATGAACTATTAACAATCGTTAATGTCTTAACACAAGAGATGCAGAAACTAAAACACTGTGCAAACTTTTTACATAAAGTTGTTTGATACAGAACATCTGCATTGACTTGACAGCAGCCGGGGGATGAGACATCCTGTTTGTTTGATCTTCAGTCTAAAATGAGATGCACCATAGCAAAGAATAAAAAAACGGTGCCTTCAGAAAGCTACAGTATGACAGAAGTCAATATATATTATATTAGGAAGCATCAGAGTTGAGAGGTGACAGATGCCTCAAGCAGGGGTGAAGACGGACGTCCAGACTTTCTCTTTAAATGGACTGGGTGTGTTGTCATAGGTCTGGATGAGAGCTGCTCCAGATCTGTTGAAGATCTGTGGATTCAGGGGTCACCGTCAAGAGGTGGAGGCTGACACAGTTTGTACAATCTGTTAATGGATATAAAGACAGCTTTATAAATACTGCACATTTTAAAAGAAACATATACAAACATATACATAAATATAAAATATAAATACAGTTACATGCTAAACTGTTCTAATATAGCTCAAAGGTAAACTGCTGAATCTGTTTTTAATATTTACATTAAATATTAAAAACAAAATAGGTTATGGCACAACTAAAGCGTTTACATATTAATGAAGTAAACCACGATTTAAATATGGTTTAAATAATACAGCAGTGATCTATCATTAATATATTCTTATATTTTCATTATATATCATAGTGACTTTTTTATTTATTATTCATTAAAAAGCAACATCTTCATGGTAATAACAGTTTGTCCAAACAAGCTGAAGACTTTTCCCTGCTTAGCCGCACTGTCAAATATTTCTTGTCAGGTAACTTAAAAATTGCGCTTCATCTAAATGTCCTGGTTTTATTAAAGTAAAAAATCTGATTTAATTTGACTGACTAAACAGGTCTTACTAACCAGTCAAAGCCATTTTTAAAGGTATGAGAACAAGCAGAAATAGCCCCTTTAGGTGGGAACTTCCTTTAATCTCTCACTGAAGGAACTTTAATAGCTTTATGTGGACTACTGAGTGTAGGGTACACTAGTGTTGTCCCTGCAGAGAGAGCATGAGAAGATCTCTTAAAAGCTCAGTTCCCTTCAGTAGCTATTTTACTGCAGGTTGTATTGGTCTCTTCAATACACACACACAGATACGCTATCACATATACACACACATACATATGTGTGACAATGACTTTTATACTGTACAAACTGTATATTCTATCCCCCAGTTTTATAATTCTATAATCCCCTTGGTCCCCTTCTATAGCAGATAAACAAGGTGCACGCACACACACACACCTGCAGATGTCCTGCTACAGAACATGCGCTTGAAGCTAAACCCGAGATAAACCAAATGTGACTTTGTACTTTATGAGTTTCATGCGCAGGGTTTTCTGCAATGTAATTTATATGCTGAGACGAATGCAACATTTTCTGCATATTGCGAGAATGCAGGGCTTTGTGTTTCGCAGGGCTGTACTGCAGGGATTCATTTGAAGAATGAATGCTGAACAGCAGCATCTGTTCCCAAATTTCAAAAAGCAAAAACTGTGGGCCACTAATTACTGTGATATATTATGACTGAAAGAAATTTCAGAAAGCAGAAATGCATTTACAATCCTAGATTTGCATTTTCCGACAGCAAGTGAACAACCAAGTTTTATGTAAGTTTAGTTGTAGGACTTTGGCGCTGTGCAAATTAAATGTCATGACATTTAGCATGTCAACACATAGTCAATGTGCAACTCAAAGACAGATATAAATGGTTAATTATACGCTTAGAATAAACCAATTTCAATTCTATTATGGTTTTTAAATTA
>JAZGTI010014149.1:0-14319 GCA_036877585.1 Botia kubotai
ACATTCATTGTACTACACATTGTTTCTAAGTATGTGCAATCCCTGGGATCGAACCCATGACCTTGGCGTTGTTAACGCCATGCTCTAACCACTGACAGCTACAGGAAAGCAGACATACCATGTCTGTAACTGTACTTCGCTGCAGACTGATGTCTAACTTTGTAACTGCTCTGATTTTTTGACTCTCTTCCTTCAGAGTAAAAGAAAAAAAAAGAAAGTCACTCCATTTTAGAAAACCAAGACATTTTATTTAATTATGATTATTTAAATTCAAACTGCATAACCTTTACTCACCAGTAGTCTGTTCTTTATTTGTTTCAACTCTGTTTTCATTTTCTGTTAAACGTGAAAAGAAAAAATATAAATAATGGATATTTTAAACGATGTGGATTATCATTATAACTTAGTTTTCCTTTTGTTTTTATTAAGAGAGTAAATTATGTTCTTACAATATTTTCCGAACGCAAGCTGGCGAATTCACTCTTCTCCAGGATAACCATATCTTTCCTGATAGAGTCTACATGAGCCATAATTTGTTGGAGAGCTATTTCCTAACACAGGAAAGATGATGAAAAAGAATAAAAAAATAAAGAGTAACCTATGATTCATTATCAGTCATTTTGATGACCTTTTTGTTGGCCTGCATACCTGATGGTTTCCTGTAACCATATCTTTGTATACAATGTTCATATTGGCTGTAGTAAGTGTCACCAATGCCGTGACGATCTCTTCTGCCTGCCTCTCGTCAAAGCCTGTTAATCAAAATGCGTTACAAACGACAAAGCAATCAGATTTAACAACAAATGACTCATTTTTAACCAATTTAAGCTAATCTAATTGTAGGCTTGGAGTGCAACGTTTAGAAAGAGCATGCACGTAAACACATACAGTACAGTTTCCTCTGCTCTGATGGCATTAACTCTACTTTTCTTACATTACAGGTCGTGTAAACAGTCGTTGCATGGCACCCTAAAAGGAAAAATAGGTCTGTAAATCCTTTAAGTTTACTATAGTGTGTCCATCAAACTGTGGCCAAACTTACCTTTCTGTTGACGCAAGATTTGCATGTTGAAATGGTATTGTCTGCGCATAAAGACTTCCCAGCGTGGCATTGTAAATGATTGGTTAAACGAAGCGATAAATGGACTGTTATTTGGGTGCTGGGGAGAGACCGTTTAATACCTTCGTTGTGCTTCTGTACCATCTATACAGGACAATGACTGCAAACTCACTTAAAACAACAACCCCTCTCTCTCTCTCTATCTCTCTCATTGCTTTCTGTCATTTTAGGACAGGTGACACACTTTTCAGGGTCAAACTGTTAAGCACAGCCCTGTAATACACCTAGCTGTTACAGTCACGTGACGTTTCGATAAAATTGTAAGGAGGGAGGAGTTGTACTTGCCCCATTGTTAACTAAGTAGAATAAGCGCCAAGAATAGCAATTATCAACAGTTCATAAATGGGCGGGGTTTGAGTTGTCAAAGTGAGATACGAAATGGTTTAATTAAAGATTCTTGTTATTTAACTCGTCACTCGTCACTGTTTTGTTAAATACATCTAGTCTATAAATCTGTTTAAACTTGTCAGTTGCATTGTACAAGTGTAAGTTATGATCTTGACAGTTTATTAAGCGACACATAAAAACGTGGAAACGGTTACTTTTCTCAGCGATGGTGAGTATGAACAAATCACAGTGGATTGTGATGACAGGGTATGAAATTCGTTTTGTATAGTTTGCTGAAGCGCGTTTCCATTCGCATGTCAGGTAAAAATCCTTAAAATTATTATATTTATTAAAATACGACAAGTCTTAGTATACAAATATCTTCGGTAACAAAAACTGTTTACTGTCAGAGAGAATTTACTATCACGTAGGAATTCTGCTTTGTGAGCCACAGTGCGCCCCCGGTGGATCGAATATTTGTTGCTTGACAATCAAAAAGATGCTTTTTAAATAAAGTTTTTTATGAAAAGAAACTGTCATGGCCGCGTCCATGACAAGCGATCAGGGTTGGTTTTATGCTCTGGCTCTCGGCGTTTCCTTTGTCAAATGTCTATTGATAAATGCATAGTAAGTTTTTTCAGATTATTTGCCGTTTGTTTATTGATCACCATATTGAAAGATAAAACTAGAACGAACCGATTACTCGGCATTCATTCATTCTGCCTACCGTCACAACTGAAAGTTTCTTTGATTGTATACCTGGCATTATGTGCTGATACTTGACTTTAATTATAAACCACAGTGCAACATACATATGCAATATTGCACTTTTAAATTCTTGTCTTTTAGCCACTCCACGGATTTTGAAGTTCATAGGAACTGGCTTGCCCTCACCCACAGTTTGCCAGTCTCACAGTGGTATTATGAGGTAGTTTTACATACATGCGTTATATACAGCCTTTCAAGATTTTATATATATTTATTGATTCATAAATCTACACCTTTGTCAAGTGTAATAGCATATTGTATGCAAAATAAAAGCAAGAAAGAAAATGAAAGAAATCTCTTTCTGGCATAATTTATCAGGGATATCATAACGAATTACAGTATATCTGTCTAAAATGAACTGCATGTTATCAGAGCCTATTTACACCTATGTTGCTTTGTATTTATTTTTACTTAAAAATGTTTAATGATGTATTTTTATATTTTCAGGCTACGTCTGAGTGGACATTGGACTATCCTCCACTGTTTGCTTGGTTTGAATATGGGCTTTCACATGTTGCCAGATTTTTTGATAAGGAGATGCTGGTTGTTCAAAATCTGAATTATGCGAGTCCAGCCACAGTTCTGTTCCAAAGGCTCTCTGTTATTGTGGCTGATGTTGTCCTTTTCTATGCAGTTAAAGAGTATGTCATGTCTATGGCATTTTACTTTTATATTTAAAATTTCTTGGGCACAATTGAAAAGATAAATAAGAGAATCATTCAGAAATACGATTCTATTTGTTTGATTCTAGATGCTGCAAATGTTTGCGAGAAGACAAAGGAAAAGACCTGCTTGGAAAACCTTCTTTTATCCTGAGTGTGCTCTTGCTGTGGAACTTTGGGCTTCTAATTGTTGATCGTATCCTTGGAGAACCGGCCTATTCCTAAAACCAAAAGTCACATGCATGGCCAGCCTCGGCTCAGACAATTTCACTTGCATTAAATGAATTTCCCTTGACTAATTTTCCACAGATATTCATTTCCAATATAATGGCTTCCTGTTTGGTATTCTTCTTCTGTCAATAGCAAGACATTTTCAGGTATTGGCTGTAATTTCTCTGTGTTAGTTTATATTTTGTAGAATGACTTTAAATTCCTTTTATTTATGTTAATGTATTCCTTTATATCTACGTTGAAACGTGTATTCATGTCTCTTTATTTACACTCTATATTAACAGAGCAGACACTTAGAGGGGGCCTTGCTGTTTTCCATACTTTTAAACTTGAAGCACATATATCTGTATGTTGCTCCTGCATATGGAATCTTCCTGCTGAGATGTTTTTGCTTCACCCAGAACAATGCAGGTGATACTTTTGTCTTCATCAGCATAGTTACAAAAACACAATAGAAATACAACCGTATAAGAAAAATGTCTTTCTTTTTTTAGATGGGTCATTGCAGTGGAAAAGTTTTAGTTTTTTACGGCTGGTAGCACTTGGAACGATAGTCTTGTCTACCTTTGCTGTGTCATTTGGACCCTTTATAGCTCTGGTTTGTTGAAGATTTGCGATTTATTTTTGATGTGATCTTACAATTTCTTCTTACAATTTTGACTTATAATACAAATTATAAAGTGAAGTAACATTGTTGAATTATATTTTTTTGTCACAGAGGTACACTATTAAGTCGTTGTCTTCTTTTAAAGGGCCAGCTTCCGCAGGTCCTGTCTCGACTCTTCCCTTTCAAGCGTGGACTGTGTCACGCGTACTGGGCACCAAACATCTGGGCGCTTTACAATATAGCAGATAAAGCTTTTTCCATCCTGGGTTTGTCCAATGACATTTCTTAAGCATTGTCATACATTTCTATACATTTAGAATCATGATGGTATGTTATATGAGTTCTGTTGCATACTGGCTTCCCTCTTTTTATGCTCATGGTGACCAATTCATTTATTCAGGTGTGAAATTCAAACTGCTCGACGTCAGTAAACTTCCCAAGGCCTCAATGACTGGTGGTCTCGTTCAGGAATTTCAGCACGCTGTGCTTCCTTCAGTTTCTCCTGTAGCAACCCTTGTGTGTACATTGCTTTCAATATTGGTGAGTACTTACATTTTTTAGTCCTTATTGTCCCTATAAAATGATCTGTATTCCTATGGGCCCTTTATATCAATACCACTGTATTTTTGGCCCTTAGAATCATTTCCACCTTTTAACTCATTAGCTATGGCAATGTAAATAGAGGTACAGGTGTGCTGTACTCTGGAATATAATTGTAAAGTGTTACTTTGTCCCTTGTAGCCTGCTCTGTTCAGGATATGGTATAGACCTAACGGAGCAAAAGGATTCTTACGCTGCCTTGTTATTTGTGCCCTTGGATCTTTTATGTTTGGTTGGCACGTACATGAAAAGGCCATTCTGATGGCTATACTTCCTCTGAGGTAATCATTGAATGCTATTTTTACATAAGTGTGTTTGTGTTTATTTGGCCACTTTTACGAACGGCTTCATGTTTTTTAGCTTGCTTGCAGTAGAGAGCAGAGAAGACGCCCGGATTTTTCTCATCCTCAGTACAACAGGTCACTATTCACTCTTTCCACTTCTGTTCACAACACAAGGTATGTCCCATTATATTGAAACAGCACACATCTCAAAATAAGGTTTAGGCACAGTGCCTTTTTAATTCACGTTTTCTCTTAATTTCAGAGTTGCCCATCAAAGTTTTCCTCATGTTGCTGTTTACAATCTTCGGTTTTACTTCATTAAAAAAGCTGTTCAGGTTAGTGCTTAAAATATTCATTTTATGGCCTTACATTTTACATTTTTAACCCTAACCCTTGAGTCACTCTTCTTTTGTTCCATTACATGGGTTTTCCAGGAAGGAAGGGGTTTTGGTGAGCACACTGGAAGCAGTATATCTCATGGGTCTGATTCCTCTGGAGTTCACCTGTGAGTTTGTTTACCCACTGACTGCGTGGCAGAAAAGTTTCCCCTTCCTTCCTCTGATGCTGACCTCAGTTTACTGCGCTCTGGGAGTGACATACGCCTTCATCAGACTATATATATCACTGCTGACAGGATTCAGCACTACAAACAAAGTGAAATCCCAGTAAATTGTGTAATTCAGCAGATGAATTAATCTAATGTCATGTCTTGAGGAATTGTTTTTTTTTAATCTAGTTTTCTGTGATTTAAGTGGTCAAAAAAAATGAGTGATGGTCATTCCTTGAAAATTATTTGAAAAGGTTTGTGGGATATGTATGTGGCTTGTTATGTCTGGTGTATTAATGCAGGCTATCAAATGTCTATTTTTATAAGGTGTTTCTAGTTTTTCTCAGTAAACCTGTCTATAACCCCACAAACAGCACTTGAACCTCATTTTGAACCCCACACCTGAACCCCTCTGTTCTGTTCTGTTATCTCTGATGAAAGTAAACAGTGGTTTGTTTATAAGTTTTATTGATAAGGCAACATAAACATTCCATACCAGATATTACCTGATTCTTACAAAGCACAGGAAAATGATGTCTTATTGCCTGAAATGAGTTAAGATTTAAAATGGCAGAAATAATACAGAAGAACCTTCGTTGGAGATAAATCTATATTGCAGGGCATGAAATGATTTTATGTGATAATCGCAGTTACAAAGGTTTAAACTAAACTTATTGTATCTGTTAAGAATTAAGGGGCAACCAAAAACAGTTGCACACTTTCCCTCTCATGAGAAACCAACTCGACCTTATAAAAAAGGTCATAAATGTATGTTGAGAAGTCACACCTCGTTTATAAAACATGCACACATAGAGATCATAGTGCGTACGCTAAAATCCAATATATTTACAAAAAACGGTTTAACGTGGAAGAGTGCATAGCGTCATGTTGGCTTCTAAGCAGGTGTATGCGCATTTTCTCCTGGCAGAGTCAAAGTCTTGCGGGATTTGGAACCCTAAATGGAAATAATAAGGGCACATCTTTCACATCGGTAAGAAAGGCGTACGCATGTTGTTGTGCGTGAATTCGTTTTCTCAATCACACATGCACATTTGGGAAATCATCTTAGATGAAATGTAGGACGGTTTCTATGCAACCGTTTATAAATGGGCTCCCAGATCTGTCCAGATGTCTGTATTTGGTGTGTCAGAAATTCTCACTCATGTCTGAGCACAATGATAAAGCCTCAAATCTATATACATTCGCTTATACACACATTTTTACACTCGTGACTCTTGTGGCTGTATGTTTCCAATCGCACGGCTGTTTAAAACGGGAGTGGACGTCTAAACCGAAAATACAGAAACATACATTTAAATACCTATGTGCGTTTGAATGTAACTTTGTAAATGTGAGATTTGCCCTGTATAAAATGCTGTACGTGTTCTATACCTCATTTAATACGCGGTTTTCTGTGGAATACAGACCACAAAGGCAATGGACTTCCAATTCACTTTCAAGGGCAATATAGTGCAACCATATTGATACCTCTGGATGCTATAAATAGTTCCACTCAATGCATGGATTACAGCTGTGCTTACCTATCAAAGTCACTTATTATGTGCTCAGCATTCCACCCTGAGCCTTTCCTTATAAAGCACAATATTGTTCACTCCTGAGTCCTGTCAGCAGTTCCTTGGTCCTCTTAACTCCTTATAGCATTAGAGGCTCAATGGTTGGCTCTGGACCATCTGGACAGCTCCGACACAAGGCTTTGGATCTCCTCTGGGATCAGATGGCCCCATGATTCTGTATTCTCCTCAGACTTTCCTCCTGAGGGAATCTGAGGGTGCAGTAAGAAGCTACATCTGATGCTCAGAGTGGCTGAACATCTTGTATAATGGTTTTCAGGAGGGTTTTGTTTCAATTGTATTTTGCTCCTAGGACGTCGCTTAGCCAAACCTAAGCTTAACTGGTTGGTTTCTGGCGACCTTCAACAATAATCACTAGGACCGGAGTGAGGTCCATCAGTTTCTTTAGCATTTCCATAATATCTGGATGTCCTTTAGCTCCGTCGATGAACTCCTCCAGCGTCAGTTCACCTGAGGGTTTAAGGAGAGAGAACAGTGTGTAATCACACGTGCAAAAGATGAACAGAACAGCATCCAGACTGATCCATTTAAAAAAGAATTGAAACGCATGCTCACCTTCCCCATTGACATCAATCTTTTCAAAAATAAGTGTCACCACCTCCTCTGGCACGATGTCACGGTTCCGTGTGATGTCTTGTATTGCCTTATTATAGAGCCAACACAACAAATAGGATAAACATCTATAGAATATATATGTATAGCATTCCATTCCCATTCCTTGGAGCCTGTTTAATTGTGTGGAACTGTTGTGTATAGCCAAACAGGTGCTAATCTTAAGCGTATCTGAACATGACACCACAGGGGACATACGGTTTCTGGCAGCCTCAGACACTGAGGTACATTAAAAGAACAAGGAGGACAGTTCTCCTATTGGATTAACTGATCTTATCCACAAGCGAAGCTTGCTGATCCAGGGTCCAAGTTAACCCGACCTGCCTTCGGAATTTCAGAAGTGACATTCTATTTAATGTTCTGTTCACAATGATGATACATTTTTAAATGCAGATAATCTAGTGACCATCTCTGACCATGCGGCCATTATCAGAGGTAAACAATCTCACATTGAATCTTGAGAGAAATAAGTCACTATGTTTGTTACATGTTTTACCGTGAATATTGTCTCCAGCTCTTCCTTGTCAATTTTCCCATTGCCATCCTGGTCAAAAAGTTTGAAGTACCACTTTAGTTTCTGGTTGATTTCCCCTTTAAGCATTAAGCTTACGGCAGCAATGTATTCTACGAAATCTATATATCCATCCTGAAAAAATAAGACAAAGAGAGAAGGAAAAATGTTAAGATGTCACATAATATGGTATTTATGTTTAAAATATCCACTTAGCTTGACTAAGTAGCGTACGAGTTTTGCATATTTAAAGTCATGCAAAAGTGCTGAAAGGTCAACTTTGAATTCATTTGTACATACAATGTCATGCTAATATAATATTTAATTATATTTGTAATGTTCTTGAGAAATTAAACAGTATTTTATAGGACTCAATGGCACCTCTGCATATGTTAATAAAGTTTGCTCACTCACAATTGATTTTTAACTCACAGCCCTTTCATCTTATACAACTTATCAATATTAAAACTCTTCATGATATCCATGATGTAAATATCATGACCTTTAAACATGTTTGCATTTATGCAAAACAAAAATGACATATATGTTTGCAGCCATCTGTCATGAACTAATCCTTCTGAAATATCCATTTAAGATCATATTCTAGACAGCAGTTATGTAACAAGCCTATACATGATAATCTCTCACACTAACATGCAAAGAGTACATGAGAGTAAATATGATTCATTAATATGATTCATAATTACACGCACGGTTTGTGTCAGAATCAGAACAGAAAGGCTAGTTTAAAGCAGTAATCTTTACCCCATCCATGTCGAAAGTGAAGAAAACCTGGTCAACGTAACTGTTGGCGTCCTCATTCATACCCTGCAATCCGAGAATGGACTTGAGCTCAAAAAGCGTGATCAGGCCTGATGGAGACTCCCTCATGAACTTATTATACCAGTGGTGCATGTCTTCGGCAAGGATGTCGTCCAGACTCGCGTGGTTGTTACCCATGGCGACCGTCCTGCAGGAAGCTGGTCCAGGCAGTTGCTTTGGGGCAGCTGACCCTTTCCGATGCTTCAAGGTGCCGCGACAACTCCAGACTGGCGCTAGGCAGACATGGACGAAAGACTTGGTGAGTGTCGAAACCTATTATATCGGCATACCGCTAAACAGAGGATGCCACTTAAAATACATGCGACTAATGAGATGATGGCGAGACCTGCCCATTAAAGACTCAGAGACAGAGAGAAGGATGGTTATATAACAGCAACTGAGCCGTCTTCGTACGAAGTGCTGTTAGGGTCACTGTGCAGAGTGCATGCCAGGTCAACTCTCACCAAAGCTCACGGAAGAGAAGTTATGGTCAGAACAGGAGAGATGAGGAGATGTCAAGGGCTCAATATAATCGAGTATTTTTAACAAGAAATATTTATTCCTCTCTCGTTCAATACAGTCTTTAATTTATAATAGGTTTTATTTTTAATCGTCAAAGATGTAATGTGGCTTCTAAACACACAAAAATATAAAAACATTAATACCTTTTAAAGTATTATAGTTTAATATCAACAAGCTTAAAATCAGGAACAATCTTAAAATCACACAGCAAACAGCAAAATGCATCTGGTTGTTTTACACAACTTTTTACAAATAAAGAAACACACCCATCAGTTGTTACGTTGTAATACTCGGTGCACATTCACTGTACTGTTGCGGGTGAGAAAATCACTTTCATCAGGAAATTGGTTTGTGTTCACTGCAGTAAATGAGATGTGACCGCTGTCATTAGCTCTAATATTCAGTGCGTGCATGCACACAGGCATAATAAGGGATATATATTAAAAATAAGATAAAGAGAGGAAAAATGTTAAGATGCCACATAATATGGTATTTATGTTTAAAATATCCACTTAGCTTGACTACGTAGCATACGAGTTTTGCATATTTAAAGTCATGCAAAAGTTTGAATTCATTTGTACGTACAATGTCACACAGGCATAAGTCAGAACCTCTCAGTCAGTCATTTTCAGCCACTTCAACAGGTTAACTGTAATTTGTTAAGCTTCCTATGCTGTTACTCTGTCAAATGTCAAGTAAATGACTAAACAAATTAACACATCGATGCTCAAGGTGTTGCCAAAAGTAACACTCCACATCTAATGATTTTATAGCAAAGCATTGCATGATACTCATCACATGATACTTTCTGATCGTTTTTTAATAATTCAAGATTTGTTCTGTCATTTGTGTTAGGAAACGTTGTTGATTTGTTATTATTTGTTGTTTAATGTTGCATTTTAAAGACTGACCCAAACCTCTAACAACTGCAACTGTGCAGGGTCATGTGCAAATATATTCAAACCTGACACTGACAGCCAATCAAGGAGCAAGAATATTGCAATGCCCTTGAAACAGCCAATCAAAAGACAAGAGTGACAACAAATGAGGAACTGAAAATGGAAATTTAAACATGAGTTGGGTGGAAATACATAAAAAGTGTAATACTTAAAAATATTTGAAAAATATTGATTTCATAAATAGTAGAAACATTAAAATGAATGGTAACAAAAAAGTTACGAATTTATTTTAAATTAAAATGAATATTAATATTATTATAATGGGGCAATCAAAACATTAATAGACTAATACTGAACAGGCTGTATTTCTTTAAAAAGAGTGTTTTTCAACTACATTCCTGGAAGACTCCACAACAGTACAGATTATGTAGTCTATAATTAACCAGACACACTTGATTCAACCCATCAGATTGGTAGCAGATCCAAGACCTGAAATGGGTGTCAGACAAGAAAATCCAAAATGTAGGACCTATAGTGTCCTTAAGGAACAGGTTTAGGAACCACAGACTAACATAATGTTTTCACATTTGCTATTACGTAAACAGAACTCAGTCCCTTACAGCCTCAGTTTCAGGTACTTCGTCACACCTCACTGCATGACATTGTTAGCAAACAGGACGAACCAAAGAGTTCTGGAATATTCCTAAAGTCCTGATTAAGAAACATCAGTTGATCCAGCTTAATCCTTCCTCCCCTGACCTTGAATCTGATTCGAATCAATAATTAATCTCATTGTAACGCCTGAACATCTTTGAATCCGTTCACACACTAGCACAACCTGACCTTTGGCTCTTTGCCATTGGTAGTTAAATTCAGCTCAACACAGCTTCCATGAGGTCAGCCAGACGTAATTTTCTCAGCGAATGAGAGAGGGCCGGTGCCTCCTTGAAAACATTCGGATAAGAAAACGACACCAAAATATTATTGCTGAGGTTATTTCAATAATATTTTAATTCAGTATTAATTTATAAAAATATGTTAAAAATGTTATAACTTTTTGTGTAAAGCACTTGTTTTTTTTAAAGTAAGCCCCATCAGTAACAATGTAATTAATTTTTTATCTTCAATATTGATTTTACAGGCAACGTTTCGAGAAGAAAACTACAGTATTTCTACAGTATTAGTAAGAAAGGTAAATGATTTTGGAGTATTTGTTTTTTTTAAATATTTTTACATATTTTATTCTCTGCAAGTTTCAAGTCACATTCATTTTTGAAAGGAATACGATGAACACAAACAGAATAAAAAATATACATCCTTCATTAGGGACTAATAATTGCATACAAAAGAGAAGAATTCTATCTAAAATCAAACAAATCTGTAAAACCAATCGTACCAGCAGCCAGAAAATACTGTTGTTGTCTGCATCCGAAGATTTCACTTTTACATTCAGATCAAGACAAAGTGTTTGACATATGACCGCAACCTAAATCATTACTGATAAGATGTCTGTTCACATTATATCTGTCTCGCTTTGGCTATGCAGCGAGTTGTTCACTATAAAGTAGCTCATTTGAATTCTGTGTCTATCCAGAGACATTGCGCTTCTGAAATTCAACAGATAAAATGAAACAAGTCAAAAAGGAAAGGGTCCGTTCTACAAATCTACAAAACAGTTATTATTTCTGTCCCTCATATACATAAAAAACCTATAAATCAACACATTTATACACTTTTCCAAACATTTTATTTGTTTCTTCTTGTGATATTATTAAATATGCACATTTGGCAAAAAAATTAAAAAAATTATAAATCAAAATATAATATTGTAAGCAGGGGACCATCTTAAATTTCAACCCCGTTACTTGGTGTACTGGTATTAACAGTACGTATATAAATGTATATTAAAAACTACATTACAAACTGGACTCCCTCCTTTTAAAGCAGAGGTTCTCAACTCTGATCCATAAGGTCCACTTTTTCTGCAGATTTTAGCTCCAACCCTGCTCAAAAACACCTGAAAAAGCTCATCAAGGTATTCAAGATTACTACAACGTTACAGGCAGGTGAGTTTGACCAGGGTTGGAGCTAAACTCAGGAAATGGACCTTGAGGGCCAGAGTTGAAAACCTGTGTTCTATATAACAGCCTATAACTTACACTGGAGAAATACTGTGACATGTGGCTCAAACATGGATACGACAGTGTGTAGATAAACAGACACTAAGCACTCTTGATTCCTCCATCCTCCAACTACAATCAGGTAACTGCTTACATAAAGCACGTTCACTTCGCTCTAATGGTTTATTTCTGCTTCTTCTTTCTGTTGTGTTTTTGTCTCATCTGTCGTTGTACCAGATTCCGTCTGTGGCTTTTCGGGAGCTAGGGTGACTGGCTCCTCGCGTGCCTCTTCTTGCGCCTCAGACTCTGAGGTACTTCCGACTAACTGCGGCTCATCCTCACTTTTCTTTTCCTCTACTTCTTTCTCTGTCTTCTCTTCTTGTTCACCTCCATCTTTATTGGCTGCAGTCTCTGTGTGTTTCTCTGGTTCTGCTTCATGTGGGTGCAGCTTTTCAGCATCTGCTGTTGATGTAGTTTCTAGCTCACTGTGTTTATCTGATGCAGCGTCAACGCAGTTAGTCGTCTTCTGCTGCTCAAACACGTCTCCTTCATGCTCGGTTGGAGTGGCGTGTTCAGTCACGGCCACCTCCTCCCCACCTTCCTCTGCGCTGGACTTCCTGTGTTTGCGAGACGGCGGACGCCGCTTGATGGAAAGCCGAGCTCTGCCCTGCACGGTTAAATACAAAGAGTGCTTCAAAAATATATATTTATATTTGGAACAGCCATCCACTTTCATTACATGGAAAAGAGTAGCACGAACATTTGAGTAACACATGTAATATGGTTAAGTAAACAACAATAACATTTTCATTTTTGGATGCACTGTTTCTTTAAATAACAGTCAACCTGTCAAGCAAGTAAATGACTAAACAAACAGTTTCGGTTTATTCAAATCGGCAGTGACAGATAAAGGCCTCAGACCTTGTTGATGCTTTTGAGAACACCTCCCTCAGCAGGATTCTCAAAGGTGGCTGGAGTTTCCTCCTGTTCTGGTGATAAAGGAGAACTGGAAGGACTGGCAGGGCAGCCGGAAGGACTGGCAGGACAGCCGGAAGGGAACGGCAGAACGGGTAACTTCACCACCCCAGGGCTCTTTGGTAAGGCAGGTGGTCCCGTGGGAGAAAGTGTAAGGCTGGCCTGCGTGAAATTAGACCGTTTCTGATATGACTGCGTTAAAGCAATACTGATTTCTGTCCACTAGAGGGAAGCATTGCTGTCTGAGCAAAGAAAAGTTGTGTCAGTACGTCTCTACCTGTAGTTTTTCAATGAGGGCAGAGTTTCTGTTTTTCCTGGATGATACTGGTCCAGCTCCTTTCTGAATAGATGAAAAGCGCGAAGTGTTTATTGTGTTTCTATTTGGAGTGATTAGATAAGATTTAAATATCCTTACAAAAGCATGAAAAATCTGCATTATTTCTCCAAACAATAATAATAAAATATAACTTTTCTATAGTGCCTTTAAAGCACTTTACAAGAATAAAACAAATTGAAAGAAACACACTTAGACAAAAAAAGTCATAAAAAAGTGAAGTACAGGAACAGATAAAATAAATAAAATATAAAAACGATTCAAGAAGCAGATAAGATAATTACATAATAATCAAGTAAACCGTACCCTAAAAATGAGGTTTTAGGGAAGATTTAAAAAGTTCTAACACTTAACTAAAGCTACTGAAGACAACATTACTGTTAGACTAGATTTCTTTAAAACTAATTCTAATACTGTCAGTAACTTCTCTCACCTCATCCTGGGCTGGACCGGCATCATTACTGGCCGGTAGAGACAGTGTGCGGGGGGGTCTTCTCCTCACAGGCTTGTTCTGGAACAAAATCAGATCCGCATGTTTAAACACACCTGGCCAAGAAAATAGCACTAGAATAATATCATCAAAATATCATGTTTAGAAAATAGAGCGTAAAAAGCTAAACATTTGTGGTGGGGAAAACAAAAAGGTGACTCCTTTTCGAATCTTCGATTTTTCAGACTTATTTTATACCGACACTAAAGAAGAAAATATAAAATAAGCATCATAACACAATTTTTAATAAAACAGATGTATTCATCATGACACATCCATAGTGTACATCTGTTCAT
>JAZGTI010014151.1:0-14317 GCA_036877585.1 Botia kubotai
GATAACAAATAAAAATAGCTTAATGTAAAAACAACAGAAGTCAATGGAGAGTCCAAACCATGATTTACAACAAGTGTGTGTGCGTTTGCTTACCCAGTTCTGGTTATTCGGACTGAGGGATGGAAGAGTGTTTGATAAAGACGTCAGCAGCTGCTCTGTGTTGCTGTGAAGTTTGGCCAAACTCTTCATTTTCCTCCTGCTGTTTCACTGGGTGGATGAAGGACGTGTTTGGCTGTTTATTTTGTTGTAACTCCCCTGCTGGTCCAAAACTGTCCCGCTAACATGTGATCAGATGTGATCAGATCATCCCAACTCGGCTTTCACTGACTCACTGACACACATCTTATCTCTGCTGTTCCCTCCCTCTTCTTCAACACCCTCTTGCTCCATGGTGACCCCCAGGAGCCAGAGAAAGAGAGCGAGAGAGAGCTACATGAGGAAATAAGAGGAAAAGGCTCCACAGACTGTCCCACATACCTCTATTATTTTGGAACTAAATATTATTTTTATTCACAGACAAATCAAAATTTTGTCTTATAATTTTCACATGGGGACATAAATATGGGTAGTTGATATAAACCACATCAATTAGCTTATTTACCTTTTTATTAAACATGTATTCATGTTAAATGTAATTTTTCAGGATTTTATATTTGGTAACCATTGCATTCCACCATGTTTATCACCATTACCTAGTACATTTTATTATTTATTACTATTATAAATTAATATATTTTATATTATTATATATTAATTTTGTTTAAAACAACATATCACATCAAAATATATATTTTCTAGAGATATCCTAAAAACAGATCATCTGCACTAGCATTAGTGTCTGTACCAATTCTTTAATGACTACCAATAAAGAATTTAGTCTGGGCATCTGGGGACATTTATTTTGTCAGCAAAGCACGTCACCCTTAAAATCTCATCAAAGACAGCTTGTAATTAACCTGTGCTCACATTCCCTAACATACAGTTTAATCCTCCTGACCTAACATCAGGTTATCTTTTACACAAAACAAATAATACACAAAAAAATCACTTAATAACAAACATCATTTATTTCACATCCTGCAAAGCAATACATTTGCAATAAATACATCACCTGTTTCTGAAACTTCCACAGTATGAGCAGCATATTACAGTATAGCCTATATAATACATAATCTAAAAAAAGTGTCCAGAAACATGGTCAATGTACAGTGAGTTAAATTTCATGACATCACTGGATACATAACGTATCTAATACGTATGTATTTTAGCAAGTGAATGAACTGCACGATTGAGTATGTTTTTATGTTTGTGAATCAAAATAAAAAAGGAAATAAACTTTGTGAGTGTGTCTGTAAAGATGATTACACTTGCATGTACCCAGGTCGGGTCCTTTCTGATCCTGAAGGCATTAGTCAGTCTAATGACTTGAGCTGTTGCAGAGCATGTATCTACCTGACCACGTACACACACCCACAAGCCATGCACAGACACGCCGTGAGGAGGTAAAACTTTTGTTTTGTGCTTGTGATTTTTGGGATTGGAAGTTTCTGACAATAAGGGTGTAAATATTAGCTGATTTTAAGACACTGCAGCTTTTGCTGGAGGCTTTTGATCTATAAGGGTTACACAGGTGAGTTAAATTTGTACAGTTGTCATTTTGCATTGAGTTAAAATATTCCTTAATAATCAAAACTATTTTATTACAGACTCACAACTACAAACAGTGCGTTAAGAACATCTGTTTTGCTACTTATATTTACTTGTTCACTGGAGAACTAAAGAACAATAATGTTTATGTTTAGAAGAACAATAATTTGTGTTTATATAAAATGTATAACTTTATTTATATTCAAAATAAAATATGTTTAAGTATTATATATTTATACTGCTTTGAGACAGTAGGTATTACATATTTATACTGCTTCGAGTGTTTGTATGTTTTTTTTCAAACCGGATGTCTGTATCGGACATGTTATACTGCCATTATGGAATATCCTTAGTTTGTTTTTCAAAAATAGCATTAAATGAAACATCTCGATTTTCATGTTTATTTTTATTTAGGGAACAGTTCAGTGAGGTAACATGTCCGTACAGTGTAAGCCTGTTTACAGTGTATTTTAAGCCTGAGCAGGCCAGATTTAGCATTGACAATTAAAGTGAAGCACTTCCAGGCTAAATCCAGAGCTACTAAAACTCACAACCTTTCAGATATATCCAGATAAAAGAGTGACGATTGTTAACTAGTCTGACAATAGAAACAAGCTTGGTGACAAATGTCTCTTCATCACTGCATCATATCTTCGAGGTTTCATTTACTTAGAGATGCCTGTGGTTTCTCTCTGTAGGACTTGCTGACAATTTACCTCAAGACAGGGGCCATAAACTTGGATTTTATTTCTCCCTCTTAACTGCTGACTGTTACAACAGTGTTGGATCACTTTCCAGAAACGCCAGCTAAGATAATGTAGGCAGCACCTGCATTCTGAAACTCCACAGACATGGCAGCAGTGGACGACTCTGACTTTGAGGATCCAGACCTGGGATCAGGGCCGGATGAGGATGCCTCAGAAGTCTCGCTGTTAGAGGATGAGTCGGATTTGGGAAGCTTGTTATCTGATGATTCTGTTCTCCCTGATTATGAGAGAGATGGACAAACGGGAACTGCCAACACCCTGTATGAGGCTTGTGCCCAAAACGACACAGCAGCCCTGAAGAGAGTGTTGGAACGTGGTGTGACCTATGACGAGGTCATGGAAGTTGACATTAATGGCTGGGTAAGAAACCGTAGATTAGAATAAGTGAGCATGAAACATTCTGACCAATCACTGAGCAGAACATACAGATGTTCTGAAAATAGACTTTGAGGAGTGATCTATAGAGTGCTGAGATGAAGGAGAGAAGAGTTAATCCAATAACACACACTCTTAATGTGATGTTTTATTTGTATTATTATGGATTGGTTGAAAGCATTTTTTACTAAATGGGTTTCCATTAGATGATGTCAATTGTGTATTTCCTGTTGAAACAGGAAGTCTGGGTGGGACATATCTGTTTTAAAAGCTAGGCCTTTAACCTTGACAGAAAGCTTTAGAGGGAGGGGCATCCTCGTTCTAGAGAGCATTTGATTGGAGAATATTCCATATATTCCATATATATGAGTCATGTATTATTATTATTATTGTATATGTATTCCATATATATGAGTCATGTATTATATAATTATTATTTTTACGTTTATTTAGGAATAAATTAAAATATAGATGGTCTCAAAGCTAATAGACCCAGACTAAAATCCTGCGGTCTTTAAAGTATTATATGTTGATAATCGTCTTCCTAACATAACATGATTTTGCCTTTTAGAATGGGATGATGTTTGCTTCATATAAAGGCTTTCTTCAGATTGTTTATGGGCTTCACGGCTGTCCGCATCTGGATATTAATCACCAAGACAACGATGGCAACACTGCCCTAATGATCGCGGCTCAAGCTGGTTAATTCTCGTGTATTTCAATTCACTACGTCAATGATAATTAAGGAATCTGTTTTCTATGTTTTAACTTACTTCAACGCTTCGGTTCACAGGTCACGTCTCCATATGTAACTACATTATGAATTACTTTCCTGGAGCAGACACAGAGATCAGAGACAACAGAGGGTTTACTGCTCTCATTAAAGCAGCCATACAGGGCAGGAGTGATGTGGTGGCAGCTCTTATAATGCACGGTTAGTGAACATGCATGCGCACAGAAACACTTGATTTTTTAATGGCCTCATAATGACACAAACAAATCAAACATCAGGCGATGCACATGGCCGGTCAGGTATGGATTAGCTGGCATTCACCCAGTTCACCTCAATTATCGCCAGCAGGATTAAACAGTCAAGACAAACGCAAGCATATGGGAGAAGTGAAGGTTTTTTTTTTTGCCACAGTTGCTTATTTGGGGGTTTGTAAGACAGTATTTCATGTAAAGCTGCTTTAGAATAAATATGCATGTGTGGAAACAGTCTTACAAATAAACTGAAATTAAAAATGGTGTGCTTGTGTGCAATGCCGGCCATGAGTATGGATAAGATTTGAGGACTATTTAGAGACATCTCTCTAGTCGCTCTGTTTCTAGTCGCTCTGTTTCTTTAATTCCTCATCACAGTACCTAGCCTTCCTAGGTAGCCTTCCGAGTCTTTAAATATCTCTTTACCGTCAAATTCCCAAAATGGATAAGTTCTTTTAAACACTGTCTTTCTTATCTGACACCCATCTGAGGTTCTGGAACTTTTACCAATGAACTGATGGGTTGAATCAGGTGTGTTTGATTGGTAAGACATCTAAACTACGCAGTCCTGGGGTACTCCAGGACCAGGGCTGGGAACCACTGTTCTTGCACTGTTCCTCTAATATTTCTAAAATATATTTATCTGTCAGGGGAAACTGGATAATTAATTTTAGGATTCCATTCCTCCATGGTCTCTTTCTGACAGGTGCTGATGTAAATGCCATAGACTCAAACCGTGGTAAATGTGCACGTGACTGGGCAGTGAAAACAGGCCGTTTCGACACGCTGCAACGCCTGCGCCACCTTGCGCTACGCCCGACAGCAGAACAGTTCTGTGACACCTACGTCCCTGAGTGGCCCAACCTTAAGGTGCTGGTCGCCAAAGCAACAGCCAATAAGAGCGCAAGCCAGAAACTGACTCATCATCTCAAAAGCACATTCGGTTTCAGTTTCCCACGCGACCCACAGGACAACGGTGTCATGGATCACATGGTGCGAATGACCACCAGCTTACGTAGCCCACTCATAGCCACAGCCACACGCCCACTGTGCCCGAGTAGCCCACCAGAGGCGGGCAAACGACGGCTGGCAGTGGCTGAGCTGATGCAGAAGCACTCAGAGAAACAACTGGAGGAGGGTTCACTTTGCCATCGAAATGACTCCATCATATCTATTTCCCCATCTGTTCACTCAGCCAAATCTGTGTCCTGCTGCGTTGACACGCAGAGGCGAGGCAGCGTGCTGTCTATCGCTCAGTCTGGCATGCGAAGCTTCATACCTCGTAGCGTAGCATCAAGACGCAACAGCGTGTTCCCCTCGGGCTGTGTTCCACAGATCAGGGTCACTAAATCTTCCGAGCCCACCCCTAAAAAACAGAAGAAAAACAAAACACAGAAGGGTTATTTGGAACCTCCGAAGTGGAAGTACAAAGAAGCCAAAATCGAGAAGAAGAAAGAGAAGAAAGCAATGAAAGACAAGGACGAGAAAGAAAAGAAACGCAAAGACAAGGAGAAAAGGAAGAAACGCGAGGATTGATGTGGTCAGACGGAGCTCAGAATCTAAGTGAGCTTACAGAGGTCCTCAATATAACGACATGTGGGGAAATCCTTATTGATGGAACCTTTGAAGCAATGCAGTGAATAACAGACAAAAAAGAAAAGAGGAAGTGCATTCTGAAACCTCAGTAGTGCATTCCTGTCTTATTCAACTGCTTCCTATCATTATTGCAAATCATAGCATTGCAATTCTGTGGCGTGCCATTAGCGGCACAGAAATTTAAGTGGTTATTGTCTGTTTCAATTAGAATGATTTCTGAATGAATGCTGCATCTACAAAACTTCACCAAGACCTGAGTTGCATAGCTATAAACATTTTAAATTTATATTTACTACCCACGTTTGATTATTTGTAGTGCATCATAAAATACTTAAAGAAATTACCTAATAAAAAGCACATCATCCCCATTTTACATATCTGAAAAAGACTTCATAGAACAGAGTCAATCTAGGTTTAATGATTTTATGCTATCCAAAAAGATAGAAATCTCCAATCAAATGACCTATTGTTTGTCGACAAGCATTAGGGTCAGTGGTAATTTAATTACTTTGAATTAATATCTCTAAGTTGACATACACGACTTTAAATGCTTTTTGACCACTGCTGCATGAGGTACGGTAACAATGTTATGTTAATGCACGTGGACAAGCTGAAATGTTTGCATTTATTATTATGCAGAAAGTTGCTGTTTTCTGTTGCTGTTGCTGTTAAATTTACAAAACCACAGAAAAAACAGGAACAGAGTAAAATCACACAATTGAGTCATTATAATGGCTGCCACATGTATGTATTCACTACTGGTAAAATCATTTATGTAACAATGCAAAATCCATGGTAAGATTCTGTAAATGATTTAATAAATTATGTATCCTGTAGTACACAGTCTCTCGCTTTCTCACCTGTGACAGCACTATAGGGAATTGTCCGTAATCTGCTCTTTTACAGTTATGCAACAGTCACCAGTTAAGCCATGCTGGATTAGAGGTCCGGCAAGGTCACTCAGGCCAAGCAGAGTCCGCAGGCTAAATTTGAGATGGTAGCTTCTAAAACATGTTATATCCTTTTCATTGACCTAGTGACTCGTAGTGGCCAGGATTATATAAACATGGGCAGAGAAATAAACCAAAGAAATAAGAAATGTTTCAAATGCATTTGACTTATTTAGCAATAATGTAACTGCATAAATGATTTCTGGTGGGACAATGAACTTCCTGTTAGTTGCTTAACAAACAGGAAGTTACCCCCACAGTGTTTCACCAGAGGGGTATTTCTGCTCCACATTTTAGTTCTAGTTTCACGTGAACGTGTCACAGTCTCATCATCATGACTTTCTCCAACAGAAGAGGTATGTGGTTATTTTAAACTGAATAGATTGTATACACTGTAAACAAGCGCAATATACTCACAATATTGTAGTATATTTATTCTCTTAAAAATATAAATCATTTAGGATCTCTCTGGAAACAGAATAAACCTTATCATTTTAACCTAATGTGGTCTTCTCAAAACAATAGTAGGTTAAAACAATTATCTTTACCTAATGTGGCCTTCTCAGTGTTGGAAAGTTAACCATAACTAACTAGTAGCAGTAAGATATAATAACTAGTAGCAAGAAGATATAATTCAAATTACACACATTCACATTACGAGTAGAGAGTAGTGAATGTACACACTTCAAAACGTGAATGCAAAAGATATGGATTAGAGTTTGCTGTTAAATACACTATATTTTATCTAAATATACAGTACAACAAATTGTTTTGTATTGTATTTCCATTTACCTGGAGAGAACAGGCTTATGTATTGAGTAAAGAATCATGCACATTTAATGTACTTTAATTGGGGAAAGAATACTGTTGAAATCACTCTTCTTTCCTCACAGTATTAGCTGTTGTGTGCTGGATGATGTATGTGCGAAACACATGGTCCCAGGGTAAGAGCTTGTTTATTTAATGCTGTCACCTTAAAGCTGCATTCCGTAACTTTTTGGGGTTAAAATGAACAAAAATGATACTTGTAGCACATTACAAAAATACATTACGGCTCAGTGTTCAACAAGATGTAACTACCTACCAACAGCAACAAATTTATAATTTGAGCTGTCAGCTCAGATTTTCCGGGAAGTTTGGCTTCATTTAAAAGGAAAGTGTGTAAAATAACCTGCAATTTTATGTTTCAAATAGAAATGGCGACAGAGAGGCAAAAGTTACAGATTGCCACTTTAATCTGGTGACTATTTTTTTTCTTAACATTCGTCTTGGGTGTCTTAAAGCTCAAGCATAATTCTGTGCTTGACTCTCCAAAATGGACAGCACGCTAAATTTATTTATATTATCACGCTGTAGAATCATGTGGACCAATTGTGTTATTCTTTTTATTTTCTGTGCCCTTGTTCCATAATGACTCTCAATGCTGTGATATTGCCACTGCCTGAATCAAAGGATCAGACTTATTTACCTGCAAAACAACTGTAGACAGTATGTCTGGAAATGAACCCTTATAACAGCAGTTTTGTTCTAGTCCCAAGTTTATGCTAATCAAATGTATGATTTGACTATTATAAAGTTCAACCATATAATTTACGTTAACATAAAATCCCAGATAATGCAGAACATTTTAAAAACCAACAGATTTGTTTGTTAGTGTATATTTCCTGGGCTGATACTGCTGTCATTAATTATCTTATCTGCTCTTCTCCTTTATCTGTTATTCTGTCTCTCCAGCTCCTCCTCCAGCTCCTGCACTCCGTTTTACACACAATGTTAATGAAAGCGACATTCAGCTTTACACTAAAGTAGGTGTTGAATGTGTTGCATCCAGCGCTCCATTTCCTATAATCATGTTCATTGGCAAGCTTGAAAGCCCATCACAGAACCCAGCGACCACAGAACACTGGGTGACCTCTGAGGTCATCAGATATTCCACTCCGCTCGTCTTCACCATTACCCCTCAACCTGTCACAGAGGGGGATGTAGTGTGCTGGTATAAATCCACCCGCAATGAGCAGATATCTGGATTCAGCAACCCTGTTAAATTAGTCATATGTAAGCAATGAAGTTTATGTGAATGACAAATATTTCTTTGCTAGTTTGTTTGTCTCCTGAAAAGTCACTCTTATATCTTCTCCGTTTTGTTCTACCAGCATCCCTCCCACCTCCACGTGTGACTTTGAGTCCCAGACTTTTTGCTGTGGGTGGCAATTACACTGCAAACTGTGAATCAACTGCTGGTCCAGCAGCTAACTTCTCACTGAGTTTGTATTACCGTACCCTGCCTGTTACCCCTAACAGCACCCTGATTCCCCTAGGTTCACTAAATCTCACAGGTACAAACAATATGATCTTTGTAAGACAGTGGAATGCACACATCGCAGTAGAGTATGTCTGCACCATGGAGATGCTGTACAACGGAAAAGCTTTAAAATCACAGCGGTCTAATTTTGAAGCAGCCATTCCAGGTACGGGAAAGCAATGCATTTCCTTGTATGTTTGTGAACGTATGAGTTTGCATGTATGTTTTCATTAGTTTAGTTCTTACGTTTAAACCTGCAACGGGTAACTTTTTTGGTTAAAAATGAACAAAAATCAGTTATTGAGCAAGTACACAACAGATCGGTGTTCAGCAGTTTCCTTACCTCGACCCGATTCGCAACGTTTCGTTTATAATAATGATTTATAATTTGAGCTGCTGGGTCCGATTACGCGATAAACATCCGTGTGTAGAAAGAAGAAGCTCAGACCACTATATCGCATGTCCGGGTACTGTAGATGGTGCAGTATTTGTAGCTTCTTCTTAAAGCAGTTGTTTACAATTTAAACTCGTCATACACGTGAAGTAATTAATTCCGTGAGCATCCTGCAATTTTAGGTTTTAAACAGAGAGGGCGACAGAGAGGCATCATTTACGGATTGCAAGTTTACATTGAGATCCCTTCTAAAACTCCATAAGTAACATATGTAAGAAAACCGATGTGGGTTTTTTCATAAATGATGTATTTGATTTGATTTCAATTCATTTCTTTCAAGGACAAAATATGATATTTAACATCTCATAAGTGGTCTTATTTTCCTTTAGCCTTGCACAAATATATTTTCTAAAGCCATTGTATGTCGTTTCCACTGTTTTTAGAGGAACTTCCAGTTCAACTCTGGAGAAATGATCGAGGATGGGGCTGTCTGGGAAATCTGAACATCAAGGTCAGAGACAAATGGCAACCAGTTTGTCAGAAGGAAGTCGCTACTGATATGTATTCATCTGCAGCTGCTACTGCTGCAGTCGCATGCAGGGAGTTGGGATGCGGGAATGCGCTGGGATGGCAGAGGGTTATAGACAACAGGGTGGGCGGGCCCTCAACTGGGGGGGTTAGATGCAATGGGAATGAAGCAAAAATCAAAGATTGCCCAATGGATGATCTTCAGTACTGCAGAGACCATACACTCCTCATAGTTTGCTCAGGTGAGACAGAGAACAGTCATACCGTAAATAAGAATAATTATGCAGATTGATCACAATGTCACTTTAATTATACTGTATGTACAGAAATTGTTTTAATTTTTCTCATTGGCTCAAGCGTTTTAATAAATGCGCTCTAACTCTTCATTTGCCAGATGCGTTGCCTTCTCCTCAGCTAACAGTGGATGCACGTGGCCCTGTATCCAAACTGTATGTCACTGACAAACAGTCTGTGGATATCTCCTGTTATTTCAACTCACCGTATCTAACATCACATGGATATGTAATTCACCCCGGTCAAACACTATTATACACTATTACCCAACTAACAGGGAACGTCCTCAGAATGTTGTCTGACATTCTCAAAAACGTTCCTGCAGTAACGTTAGTTCAATGGTTTTTTTAACATTAAAACGTAAAGGAACTTACGTTTTAAAAACGTAAAGGAATTTACAAAGTTTGAATAACATATTATAACCATGCAATAACATTAATAAAACCTCTATTAATAAAACATTGTTCCTACAACGTTTAAAATAACATTTGTGGATAACGTTCTTACAACCTAAAATTGTTACCTGGAAAGTACCCATTTTTGTATTAATGCTGTAAATAATGATATCATACATACAACAGTACTTCTTTCCTGTCTGTTTAGATGCTCTACAGACACAATGGTAATGTTAAGACAGACCGTTACCAGGGGTCAAACAGCAGCACATATATAACAATATACGCCCCAGTGCCTGAAGGAGAGTATGATTGTGTATTCCAATATGATGGGACAATCCTGTCGCATCCCAGCAATTCAGTCTTCATTTACAGTGAGTGCCTAAAAGTTATCGATCTGTCATGCATCACACCTACTATGAGTTACTAGTTTACTACTAGTCATAGTTTCAGTACATTCAGCACATTTTTCAATTTTATCTAATAATGCTGTTCTACTGTAATCGATATGTAACGCAGACTATTTAAAATAAACACCAGGGGTCAGTATTGAGCTGCTACTTAGTGCTTGTAGCGTAAACTCGTACATATAAAAACGTGACAACAGAGGAGCATTAATAAACGAGGGGGGCAGAGTGTCACGAAAATGAATATTACAAAATTCTTAGGATAAATTATAATGAGTTCCTAAGAATTTTCCTATACTTGAATACTTGGAAATTTCTTAGGAAGTTTACATAATATAAGGTTTAACTGTTTTCTTCAAAACAGCGTAATGGTTTTTTAAAATTTCTTATGAAAAGCCACAGGTAACAATAACAAGATAAAAGGTTAACAGATGGTGATCATTTTTTCAAAACACTCCCTGCGCTCTCCCAGCAAATTGTGATTTCCCTAGTTTAATGTAGTTTAATAAAACATGTTTTTTTAAAATTATTTGAAAGCCCTTAAAAATGGTCACTGCTAAAACATCTACTTTAACAATTTAATAATGTGTTGTTCAACAACATAATCCTGCCCCATACTCACACCATTGCTAAGGGCTGCCGTAGAGTATCTCCAAGCTTTCCAATTGGCTAACATGCTTGGGCCTGTTAGATTAATCGTTTTTCTTAGGGCTGTTACACAGACAAGTATGATTTCTAAGGAACCCTGTTTCTGTGATATCTGTGAGGTAAAATCAAGGACGTTTATGTGTGGTAATAAAAACAGCATTTACCGCTAGCATTTTATCGATCAGATATTTTTAGATCATTTATCATTCTTAATACATGTTTGCTCATGACAGAAACAAGAGCCTGTGTGTATCATACTGACGTTCAATCCTCTTCATCTTTTACAGTATACAATCCACCGAATCCAGTGCCCATTGTTGCGGGTGTTTTCACAACTGTAGTTGGAGCAGCGATTATGATATATATTTGTGTATTTAGAGCCACAACAGAAGAGACTGAAGTTCTAACACACCCTTGCGACCCGGAGGCAACCAACGCCCATACTGCACAGCCTGAAAGCAATGTGAACTACTTACCTCAGCAACCGTAGGCCAAAGGAATTTCATTTATGGTTTACCATCAGGGTAAATAAAGTGTAGAAATATGTCGTCTTGACAACCGCAAGAAATTCTGTTTTTGATGAATGGTGATGATGTCGGTGAATGGTGGAAGTTGAATGAAGTTGAGTTATTTTTAAAAATGTAATCAGTATATTTGTTTTGTATGACAGTGTCAAAGAATGACAATGTTCATGTATTTCAAAGAAAATTAAACAATTTTTTAAATAATGGAATTAAGAATGCTTGATGTTAAATGTTAGGCGGGATCTTAAGTAATTATTAGTGAAATTGACCTGTATCATTATCATCCAGCTATTTAACTACTAGGCCAACGCAATTTAGTATAAATTGGTATAAATTTAGTATAAATACACAAATTAGTATACTGCTATTGTATTGACTTTAATTTACTCTATTGTCCAACTGTTTTACTCTTCTAAAATATCTTTGTGTGTTCATAATTTTATAATTGCTAGTTCTATTGTCTAATTTTAAGCAATATGCAGTTAGATGATGTCAAAATGACTGTGAAAACATAATTAGTGTAAACATTTGAAGGCACCCAAACAACAAAAGACAACGCAAGACAAGACAAAAATTGTGGTCTCAGATATATTGTATTTAGATTTAGAGTTGTTGCAAAGTCAATCAATACAACATAAATCTGGTTGAACATGGTTTCAGTTTTGTTTTGTTTTCACAAGTGAACCATTTCTAACAGAGACGCTGTAAAATTCGCACTGGAAGCGATTTGAATACAGGGAAGAGTTTAAGGTATTAGTTACCACACAGTAAATGGAGCTTTCAGCTTCCAGCTCAGCAAGTACAAGGTTTGGGAGGGATGGTCCACAGAAATGCCATCATATCTGTTTTTTGCTGTAACAGTTCTGCCTTGTAATTGCAGTACCTGAACATTAGTGGCTGAGAGTCAAATACTTATATTTGCACAAATGTAAACTACTGCCATTGCATAGTGTCATAAGATATACCAAGCAGCTTGTAACAGCACAAAACTTCCAATCAGGAATTTCAGGACCGGTATAACAAATCCCTGATTCAGTGAAACCATTGTACTGCTTGTGGTCATACTGAGACTCTTGTGAGGACCTGGTTGGCTTCAGTGGTTTCTATGTGGATGTAAGTCTCTCTTTCCCCAAACATATCAGTGCAGAAACAAAACAATTCAGTGGCCGGGACTAGAAATTTCCCATTACATTCTTCCTTGTGTCATTTTAGTAAAGCTGGGTTGAAAATTTGGAAAACGGCAGTGGCACCAAGATGCATGTTAACTACCATCCACTCACAGAACAACCTAAAACCTATTTTGCGTTTAAGAAATTATTGTCCTCATCTTCTCATTAACAGGGGATAGCTGTCTGGCTAGAATACAGCACCATAGTTAGCTGGAGTTGTAAGAAGGTTGAGAGTGATCTAGTTGCAGGTAAAGAAGGTGAGGAACTGATGGGGGTCGGGGGCTTTTCCTTAATGGCGTTTACTGCTGACGGTGAAGCTGCTGGTTTTGCTGATGGAAGAGCCGCCACCGTATCCGCTTCCGCCACCGAATCCGCTTCCACCACCGAATCCGCCTCCGCCACCGGCACCGAATCCACCACCGTATCCGCCTCCGCCACCGGCACCAAATCCACCACCGTATCCACCACCGTATCCACCACCGGCACCGAAACCTGGAAGACAAAGAGAGTGGGTTTAGATGCACATTCAACATTAAATGTAGACCGATTTGGGTAGAGAGGAAGAACATTGACATACCACCTCCAGAGGAGGACTGCTGCACGTGAATGGTGGCGGTAGCTCCACCGCTGGACAGTCTAGGTAAAGAAGATCAAGGCTTTGTCAACATCCAGCCAAAGGCTTGTAGAATAGTGTATCAAAGAAACTATCTTCCAACTCTTCCTACCTGCTCTCCTCTCCCTCCAGCAGCTTCCTGTAGGTGGCAATCTCAATGTCCAGGGCGAGTTTGACGTTCATGAGCTCCTGGTACTCGCGCACTTGGCGGGCCATGTCTTGCTTGGCCCTCTGAAGAGCTTCCTCAAGCTCCTTGATGCGTTGTTTAGCATCCTTCACTGCCAGCTCTCCGCGCTCCTCAGCCTCAGCGATCTGGGCCTCCAGGTTGGCACGCTAAATAAAGCAGTAGCATATCGATTGAGCTTTGGAAATACAACAGAGGATCAATTATTAAGGTTTTAACTTTCAATTCAATACCTGTCCCTTGACGGCATCGATTTCGTTCTGCAGGCGGGCGATCATGCGGTTAAGCTCAGCAATCTCAGCCTTGGTTGAGCGAAGATCATCACCATACTGACCAGCAGAGCTCTGCATCTCCTCAAACTGTAACATATTGAGACAAATCAATACTCGTGTAGCCACAAATGATGTTCGTATGAGTTTTTATGAGCAAATTATGAGTTCAGTATTTGTGTGCTTGACCCACCTTCTGTTTGTACCAGCTCTCTGCCTCGGCACGGCTGCGGTTGGCGATGTCCTCATACTGAGCACGAACTTCAGCCAC
>JAZGTI010014152.1:0-14317 GCA_036877585.1 Botia kubotai
AGACCTCAAAAACATTTTCCCTTTAGTCGATAGTGCAACAGCCAAGGTTACTGACACAGAGAAACATTCCTGGAAAATGACAAACCACTATTACGACCCACTTTATTGACCCAAGTTAGGCTAACAATCGACTTTAACCTTTAGCTGTCCTTTTTTTTTAAACGCTTCACCACTTTGAGTGCAACAGGGACAGCTCACTTTTCCGACAGGCTTGGTTCTGGAAGTATTTTTCCCATAGGGATATCAAACTATGGAAAAAAGTCCTAAGCCATGAACCAAACCAACCAACTCAACAATAACAAATTAGAAATAAGATGAAGGTAAAAATCTTCTCATGTCTGATGCGGAGATGAGGAGTTCTGAACAGTCTAGACAAGTAGACAATACTTTCTTTTGCAACATGTTAAATTTAAACATTTAATTTAAATAGAACACACTTTAAAAGAACGTTTTTAAAGCATGTATTATTGATTAAAGCTGCAATCTGTAACTTCTGCCCCTCTGTCGCCATCTCTGTTTGAAACCTAAAATTGCATTTCTTATAAAAAAAAATGAAATGAAGCCAAACTGACATTTCCTGGAAAATTAAACAGAAAATCAGCTCAAATGATAAATCATTATAAGCTTACTGTTGTGAATCAGGGTAAGGCAAGGAGCACATTTTTGCACATTAATCCGTTATGTACTTCCTTAATAACTGATTTTTGTTCATTTTTAGCCCAACAAAGGTATGGATTGCAGCTATAACAACAGTGGAGCTCATGGTAGGTCTGTCTTGGAAGGTTTATACATTGTAAAAAAACAAATCACTCTTTCTGTGGTGGAAATGTACAGGATTGTGACTAGTGGAACCCAGCTGCTGTACTGCTGTCTGGTTTCTCACCTCTTCTCACAGTCTATTGACCTATCAACAGAGACACAGCAGTGGCAGTCAGGAGTTCCCAGAAACCATTGGTAGGTGATCCATTATGAGCTGGAATCATGGGCTGGAACCATGAGATCACTTTCCTACACTCCCTCTGTCTCTCCAGGCCTCCTCTGACCCCGCTCAGCTGTCTCCACATCCAAACTTCAGATAAGCTGCTTTGTTTTTCGATGAAATATGTGCCGTGAGTCACGGTCTTTGAATTCCAAGGTTTGGTGGAGCAGGACACATTCCTGGTCTTACTTTTGGGTGTGGCCCAAGTACATGAATATAAGGGACCAATTAACCGGTTTGAGTTATTCCTGCTGTGCACTACAACATATATAATATTAAATATAATATAAAAACCTTACAAATACTGCTATTTATTACATCACGAGCAAATTCAGAGCAAGAGTTTTGAAGGTGCTGAAACAGGACTGACCTGTTTCAGTTTTAAACAGTTGAGAAACAAATCAGACATATTAGGCTAATCTTTTAATCTCATACACAGAAAAGATATGATCATTACGGTGAGATTCTGTGTACTTCTGCCCCAAAACACAACAATTGCCACTCCCCGTGTTTGGGCATAACCAGACCCAATTAAGCCATCAATTAAGTCATAAATGCATTCAATTAAGTATGCGTTAATGTGGCTGCGTTTACAAGTCAATGCACAGATTTTGATTCGATTTGTTTACATTCATTTATAATACAATAACATACAGTAATCTGGGTTTTTTATTACCACCTCGTCTGGCAGCTGTCATAGTAAATTTTTATATATATTGGATTATAGGTTTTATTGTACAGCCTAGTGAAACACTGAAGAAATAATTCGATGGTTCAGACAGCACATTCTAAACTGTGTCTTGGGTCAGGAAACGAGCCAATCAGCATCGAGCTTTCGAGTCCAAGCCTCTTCACCTGAAATAGCTTATTATTGGCGTCCCGCAGTCGCTCGGCGGAGCCTCTTTCTCGTCTGTTTGGATCTTGAGTGCTCTCTCGAAAGAGCCCGCTGCGCTTCCTATTAGTGTCTCTCTCTCTCTCTTTAAGTGTCTTTAAGTGTGTGTGTGTGTCTCTCTCTCTCTCTCTTACTCTCTCTCTTTCTGGCTGTTAAACTTCTTTAAAATGCATTACTGACACAATAATATTTCCATCTCTGCAAAGAAAGAGGTCAAATCATAAGCAGAGACCTCAGATGGCTGTGTCCTCAGCTGGAGGTTATGGTGTCAGTCACGCTGCAGCACACGACCTCATCCTGTTTCTCACACATTTGAGGGAACTCTCGCCGCAACCTTCATAACAGCAAACGTTTTCAAAACAAAAACAGCGGCAACATCGAGTTTCAGGTTGAAGTATTAAGAGCTTACCGACGGGTGTGTGGACCCATTACCATCAAATCAAGAAACCAACGAGAACAAGAGACAAACAACCGAGACGACACGCCTGGATTTGCGTATAATTTACATCAAAACCTTCTGTTAAAATTGTGAGGAATGTTAATTAGCATCTTATTTGTTGTCGGCCAATTTGATGCCTCATCAAACAGAAGTAACAGTATTTATCACATAATGGTCCTACACATTTAAAACAGTCGCTTCAAAGGAACTTAAATCATCACAGAGACGCTGTGCGAAACGTTACGCACAAGCTTGTAAAACCAGCGTGACCTGGAGTGAAGGTAAATGCAAATGAACTGCCGACTCCTGCGCTTTTATTGGCAAACGGCTGGAATGCGCTCAGGGCGCGTGGCCAGGCCGCATTAACAGATGGACTGCTGACTTCCCAGAATACCACCACTCCGCCAGTCCGTTCCGGAAACGGCTTTCGCTCTTTATCTGCACGGGGGATGAATTAAGTGCCGTGATGTGGTTTCCTCTTTATCACACACTCATCCTTCAAAAGCCAAGACATCCAACCTTCCACCCAGAGCTCTGAGAGTTCTGATGCCGGATCTGTAGAGCTCTCAGACGAGGAGAGTCACCATCGCTCTAATGTGTTGGAGCAAACCACTCCCCAGCTAACAGGAAACGTTCTTAGAGAGTTGTGTGAAAACGTTCTCTGAAAGTTCTCAAAAACGATAATGCTGTAATATTAGTAAAAAAAATTTTTTTGTGTTATTTATTTTAAAAAACGTTATTCTTAAGTTGTAAGTGGAACATTTTTTAAATGTTACAGAATTTTAAAACACTTGAATAATGTTCGTAACATCAAGCAATAATGTTAATACACTGTCTAAAAAACTTTTTGAATGTTCCTAGAACTTTCAAAATAACATTTTGAACGTTTCTGTTTCTTTATGGGAACATTAAAGAAACATTCTTATAACTTAAAGTTGTTAGCTGGGTCGCCACATGAAACCTTTGAAGCTAATGAAATATTAAGCCACACATTTAAAAGGAATCTGCCAATGAGCTGATGTTATATCCTGACAAATGTATATTCGTTTAATGAATCAAACTAAACACAACAATGTATTGTCGTAATATTGAGATCAAAGGTTAAACGTAAACTGACAGTGTGCGTGTGGTATTTTCACTATATAATGGAATTTCATGACAAATAAGACGTTTCAACATCCTAAGAGCAGTTTTTTGGTAAATATATATTTTGTTGTATATATATATATATATATATATATATATATATATTAAAAAATGTTCCGGTTTTTTTTCATGTGTCGGTGCAAAAATATCAATATAGATTTCTAAACATTCTTTGTCATTCACTGTAATAATCAAGTGAGATTTTTGTATGAACAAGGAGTCCTACGACAGATGGTATGGCCCACACAGAGATCTGATCTCACCATCACTGAGTCAGCCTGAGAATTCAAAAAGAGACAGAAAGAACTGAGACAGACTACATCTGAAGAACATCTCCAGGATGATACTGACAAACTTCACATTCCAACAGCAATTACTCAGTAAAGTGGTCTAAATATATTTATATATATATTTTCTGTGGAGGGGGAAGGATCATAAAATGTTCATCCAATCATTGCATTCGGTCTGAATGCAATGATGGGATGGCCTTCTTGCCTGTCAAGCGTTGTATATGTTCATGTGTGTTGCAGGAGGCGTGGCTTTTGAGAGTGCCCTGAGGGGAGTGAGGGCTCTTATGCTTTCAAAGCTAGCTTGCTATTGCTAGCCTAGCCGAAATTTATTTCTATGTATACATACTAAATATGCTGATACATATATAGTTCACTTGGGAAGCTTGATTAGAAAATAGCAAGCTTGAAGTTTGGGTCTTGAGTGACTTTATGAGGATGGTATGCGCAGGTGGCAGACCTCAGCCAACTGGAGTCTAACAGATTCTTTTGCTTGATCTGTCGTCTAGCGTTCTGTACCAGACATCAGGAACAGAGTGTGGGAGTTGAGCTTTCCAGGCTCTGGCACCCAGCTGCTCTGTGACTGAGCGCAGAAGTGAGACAATGTCTTGTGGTTTGGGACTGCGTGTGCTCCTCATGAAACACTCGCGCGTTCTGCAGGCGGGCAGAAAAAAGAAGAACAACAACGATGAGACATAATGAATGTAGGACAGGAAGGCCGAAGCCAGACAGAGGCTTAGACAGCCCTAAACCACATGCAGAGATTTGCTGCGTGTAGACGGGAGACCACAAGCATTCTGCATGCAAAACTATTGGCACAAACAGGTAGATGTTTGCTGACAAAAGCTTTCATACTTCAGGTCTGACCCAGACGTTAAACCTTGTGTATTGCATTTCCCTCACCCTGACTCACATCTTGGCAGCATTCAACCGAAAACATACTGTAATTAAAAACATGCGGCGGTAGGGAAGGACTTGTCCGTACAGATTAGGAAAAGGACGGCAAGTTTTAGCTCATCCTAAATTCATCCTGTTTTGGATACAAGCCCAGTGTAGCAGGAACTTAGCCACGACCCAGCTAACGATTTTAGATTTCACGATTTAAGAACATCTTCCTAACGTTTATGTTAAGCTACAAAAATGTTATTTGGAATGTTCAAAACGTCCAGTTTTTAGATTGTTAATCACTATTAATGATTATTTTTAGGGGTATTAATCTCATTGCTTTGTTTTGGGAACGTTATTCAAACATGCTCAATTCTGTAACATTTTAAAAATGTTTCACTTACAACTGAAGAATAACATTCTGATACATCATATGTAACATTCAAAAAGTGCCAATAACATTACTGTAAGAACGTTTCGGATAACTTAGAGAACTTAAAAAAAACACTAGCCAACGTTCAGAGAACGTTCCCTATTAGCTTGGAAAGGTTACCGTGTCCACACCAGCTCAGGTACTGTAACTCTATTATAATTTAATGCTTTCCCTCTCGTAAACTCAGTGCCCCAGACTTGTACGTTTGGAGGGGGGATCTGGCAGCTGTTTGTGAGCTTTCTGCCTTTGTGAAACGCTGTAGCGCACATTCCATTGCGTCTGTGGTCAGACATGGTTTTATCAGTGTTTAGACATTGGGGTGGATGGGGTTGTTTGGATGGCTGGATTTGTCAGGTCTGTAAATAGGGGAGAGTTGAGACATCAGGCAGACAGTCTTAACACACTCAAATCCTCTGACATCACAGGCCGAGGCTTTTAATATCGCAATAACTTCTCTTATGTTATTTATTGCCCCTTGCAAAACAAGTACTTGTGGTGTGTTTGTGGCTGCACACTCACTGTTACTCAGTGTTTTCATGTACTCTACACACTGAAAGGGTTAGATTAAATTGCAATCAGTTCAACACAACATTACCTCAGCACACTTAGGAGCTTAGAGTTAGGGCTACTTCCTAATTCTGTCCTTTCTGAGGCCAAGCGGCCCTGTTCTGCATATATAGCTAACAAGCGATCACAGGCCCGAAACAATATTTTGATGCATTTGTGATGCAATTGTCAGAAAACGGACAAACTCACTCTCCTAAGCCAAACAGCCTTAACTTTAGTTACCTGTGAGGTAATGGCAACACCGCAGGATTGAATGCGCTCCTGCACTGGTTCCCAAACAGCTGATTATCATTGCGTGTCGTCTTTCAGTCAGCAGCTCTGGCAGGAGGCCACGCATCCCTCACTGTTATACCGTGACCCATTTTCTGATAACCTCAATATCCTGCACAAAAACCTGCGCCGAAGCGGGCGCTCCCTCTCCTGAATCACTGAGCACCGATTAATGCGAGAATGCGTTGCTGAAATGGCTTTATTTTCTAATACCACTTCATACTGAATTAGTGTGACCTGTTAACAGATGATTGAATGAATGAAAACATGTTGACAATGAAACCAAAAAGACTAATAAGCCAAATGAGAAAGAATATAATCTTTCATTGTAAAGCAGCTGCTTACCGAATCACAGGGTGACAAAACATCACAAGACAAACTACAAATAAATGTGACGTGTGATATTCAAAAACACACGAGTTCCCTGCGACATTTTATTTATAATTTTCAACAATTACATCTTGAATTCAGCTACTGTTTATTCAAATTTAATGCTGGGATGTAAGTAATAAAAGTAATATTCAAAATATTTTATATTTATATTACAGGTCAAAATAGAGATTTTTGTGAAGAAAAAGAGCAAAAATACATTTTGAAACGAGAGACATTGTTATTAACACACACACATAAGCACAAATACACACATTATGTATGTTTATGTAAATATAGATATTATTTGAACAGCTGCATTCACAGTTATAATCACTGCATGTATATGAGCCTTCATCAATAAACCTCATTACCATTGTACCATTGGTCCCTCCCCCAACACGCAATTAGCTACATATACCACCGACCCCCCACCGCATGCACCCACGCAGTGTCATGCAGTGTGGGCATTCCTGCATGAAATGCATATGGATGGTCACAGGAACCTGCCAGCTACCACCTGCTTCGGCACCAATACACATCTATGGAAGATTCATTTGATATAGATTCATTTGCTGGAAACTCAAAAGCATTGAGTGTGTTGCATTAATGACACGTCTCATTTTGTGCCCTTTCTCTCCTGCCAAATGAATGCAGTGTCACTGAGCGAATTGCGACGTCTGCAGTCTCGGTACATATTCTCCATATCCTGACCTTTCAATGCAACTCGCATACTGCGAGTGAGCTTACAACATACAGAAGCCTTCAGGCTCATCTGAAGAAAGACTTTCTGGCCAGGAACAGAGCAGAGCAGAGGTCACTGCCAGCCCTCATCTGGATCTCAGACCGCAGGTCTCAAACTAGAACCATTTGGCAGGTTCTTCTGAAACATTCTACCTGCTGTTGAGATGTTGCGCACAACGTTACGAGCTTGGCACTCTGTGCACATATTGATTTGCTGTATAACATTTCTCTTTCAACATAAAAATTGTGTTCTTTTTATGATCCCTGCTTATATTTTACTGTCACAACTGCAGGTTCTACAGACGGGCAGCGTTTGTTTGTTCGTAAGCACAAACCGGTGGGGTCAGCAGAAGGCCATTCTGTAATATTACATGATTGCGTCTCTATAATCTTTTAAAAATGTGGTAGCATATAAAATCGATTACATTATTGCTTTATAAAGAGATTATGTAATTCTATAATGGCATTTGACCTGAAACATCAAATATATTACTGTAAACAAGGGCTATTGTGGTTATATACACATTAGACATGTGTTTGTATATATTTCACCTATAAAATGTAATTTTTTACTAATAAAAAATAAATGTGTAAACTGATTAAATATGAGATTGCATGCTTTTTAATTTAAAATGATTTGATGGGACTTTACCAACTACTCAGAACACCCTAGCAAGCACACAGCAACACCCTAGCAACCACACAGAACACCCTAGCAACCACCCAGCAACACACTGAAAACCATATGTAACACCTTAGTGACTATACAGGAGAATCCAGACATGTTACTGTAGCGCAACTGGTAGGGCAGTATGTTAGCGGTGCAAAATGTTGTGGGTTCGATTCATATGTATAACTTGAATGTGCTGTAAGTTGTTTTGGATTTGTTTTGTCTACCAAATGCATAAATGTAACTATAGGAGATCTTGAACAACCACCCATAACATAAATACATTACAATATCTAGTTTCTCAGTTGTACAGTAAGATCATAAATGCATAACTTTTATGTATTCTTTATGAACTGTATCCAATCATTGAGATAAAACCCAATAACACAACAACAGTGGCGTCACATGACAGATCTGGAATCAGCTACCCTTGTTCAAATGACATGCACAATCATTGTAAAGATAAAACTGCAGCTGAACCACTGGCATGGAACAATCCTTTCACCTTAAAAGACTGAGTGTTGAACCCAGTGGCCGATCTATCTGACAGACAGCATCAGCCCACAGCAGTTGTGTTCTGGCACAGCACACCACTAATCAGGGTTAAATTAAGCATCAGCTCTTCTGTACCATCCAGCAGCCACTTTAAGCATCCTCAGCTCTCATGAGACCCAATGAAAGCTCAGACTGAAATGCAAGTTTGTTGGCAGATCGGGACCCTTTACCATCTGCAACCCTTCGAGATCAAGGCGTGCCACTGATGAATAATGCATGTCAGCGCGTGTGTGCAACCTATAAGGATGCGTGGCTACGATAAATGTCTCAGACGCACCACATGCGCCTAAAAACAGGTCTTGGTGGTTTGAGAAAGAACAGTAGTTACGGGAACTGCGCAACGATATCTAACCATACGTGTCCACTGGCACGGAATGAGCGAGCCGTTTTCAATTCATTCTGTTGAATCTGAGTGGCAGGATCTCGCAAAGGATTGTGGGATTGATAGTGTAGAACATTATACAAATAAAAGCATAAGCGTTTTAAAATCTGCCGATACGTTTCTGGTGAGTTCAGCACATAAATCACATCATTACCTTGTTGTGTATTTAATTCAGATTTCAAAGAAATGCTTTTAATTTGGCTAGGTTAACAAAAATATAAATTGTCCTATACACATATAGCATACATATAGCATACATATACTATATACAAAGAGAGAGAGCAGGAAAAGCAGTAGAAACATAATACACTTAATAATATGTAAAAACATAATTCTGAGCAATTAATTATTGTATTGAGTAACACATTAAAAACTGTGAAAAATAATTTAATGTCTAATGTACTGTTTTCAAACAGCTATACTCATGACATTACATATAATGTTTTGAGAACTATTAACCAGGTTTCTCACATGCTAGAGGAGGATAAAGTGTAAGCTATCCAGGACAGATAAAACTAAGGTTAAAATTACTCATTAGCAATTGCACGGGAGTCCAGCACGGTTCGCGGACTCGTGTAAGCTGCTTTATAACGACTTGTTTTGAGTACATGGCCCATAGCATGTGTTGAGGTTTGGGTCAGTAGTTTCATCTCATGCATGATGGTGCACAGATGGCAGGTTGCGTGTGCAGTGCTGCAGCAGCGCAGCCATTGTTAGATAAAAGACATCACACGCCCGCTCATATGTGCTGGCAACAAAACAAGGAGTGCATGACTACCTGCAGTCACCTGACACAGTTTCCTGGAAATTGCGTGTATATGACACATGCACTGATGAGAGCTCAGGTGCCTGCAGATCTCAAGGGGCCTTTCGGCAGCTTTCTCTAATTGTATACAGCTTACCTTTAGAGACCAGACAGGCGAGGCAGAAGATAACCTCGAAAACAAAAGAAGTGTGGTGTTTAAAAATACTGGGATCCCACCATGAGCAATATGTGGAGCTCCTAAACTGTGTCGACATTATATGTTAGCCATGACAAGTAAATCAGCCGATATTTGAGCTTTTGTGAGATTACTGGTATTGTGCACTGTTGGCCAGTGCTCAGCTACCTCAGTTCTTGTCAATATGAAATTTACAAATTGTACCGTTAAAAAAAAATAAAATTTGCAACATCATCAGCCACACAGCTCTCCAAATATTATCACTGCCATTGACCGTTGAAAAACCCATGTTTGTCAATCACTACCCAGCCAACAGGGAATGTTCTTACAATGTTTGTTAATGTTATCAAAAAAGGATCTTGCAGTAATGTTAGTGGAATGTTTTTAAATGTTATCATATCAAAAATATGTTATTCTGAGGAAGTTAGTGGAATGTTTTTAAAAACCACCCCGAGCTCATGTTTAATTTGCCTCAACCTCATTTCCTCCAGATGAGTCTATATTGCTTTTGAAAAGGGCTGATCGACAAAAGCCAACAGCTAGATTATGAAGTCAAATTTAAGAGTCTCCGGGGTCTGTTAAAAACAGCCCGAGTGTTTGCTAACATCACAGGTCAATTAAAGAAGGTCTGATATCAGAATATAGCTGCTCATTTCCTCTGAGACCCGAGTTATTCGCACCTGACGGATGGCCGCTGTTAAATTACACGTCCAGCGGCCAGATGAACTCTCCTCAAATCCCAACACTCTCAACGGCTATGCTGCTCAAAGAAGCGCTTCCTTCCAGAGAACAACTGATACTGGATTCCCAATGCCCATAAACTCTGTGCTGTTGGTGGTAAAGGTGAATCTCAAACGTCACACAATGTATGTCCCAGCTAACCCTTTTAGGTTGTAAGAACGTTTCCTTACGGAAATGCTCCTGGTAATTTTTTTTTAATGTTAACAAAACATTGTATTAACATTATTGCTTGGCCATAATAATATTATTAAACATTAACATTATTATTGTTGACATTATTAACATCTTAAGAATAGCATTTTTGATTTATGATCTATAACGCTAAAAACATTGTTACTGCAAGCACATTTTTGATACCTTTGAAAGAAATATTAGAGAACGTAATCCAAGGTTCTGAGAACGTTCCATGTTAGCTGAGATTGTATTAATAAAAAGGATGAACTTTTGTTAGGGTGCCAGCAGAGGCATTACAAAAAGGTTGAGCGGTTTATAATTCAACTTATTGGGATTTTTTTACATTAAAATGCTGAAAAGACAGCTGTCTGTGTGCTGTACTTTCCAGGTAATGGTGCTAAACTGTGGGACTGCTAAAGGAACAAGCTACAGCTGTGAGTCAGGCATAGCTGAGGAAATAAATCCACTAAAACAGAAAATTTGGTCATCGTTTACCCACCCCCATTGCGTTCCAATGTTGTACTCATTTCTTTATTCTGTAAACTCAAACAGATCTTAAAATAAGTTTTGTTTCTGGATGAGGTATTCTTTTAACCTAATTTTCAAAACATGAGGCAACGTCTTTTTAAAACCAAGAGAGCAAGAACAGATGTGTAAGTCACATATGTTCGTTTTAGAGCACAAAACAATTATTATGCTTGTGTTGAAGTTAAAAAAAGTTAAAGTCGTCCCTTCTCTAAACGCTTCATGTACAGTACACTAAAAACGATGATATTGTGGTTTATTTTCATGTCTTTTCAAATGGATGGCGAGGAGGTGTTGAATGAGAGATAAAGATGAGGAATGTTTCATGTCAGTGTGAGACAGTAATGTTGAAGAGAAGGTCCGGTACGCCACCTGTGTGTGTGTGAGATTAATGAGCAACTATTAATTTCAACAAATAACAAATGAGATGATTCAAGAGATACTTCGTTTTATTTAGTAACACATTTAGCTAGAAATGATTTCAAACAGGCATTTTTAAAAAGAGGGAAATTAAAACTTAATTTGGTTAAAAATAAACAAAAAACAGCAAGCACATGGCAGATCCGTGCTGAACACTTTTTCCTTACCTTACCCTGATTCACAACAGTAAGCTTATAATAATGATTTATATGTCATTATGTCATATGTCAGTTTGGCTTCTTTTAACTTCAACATTTGTAATGAAAAGTACGTGAAGTGACCTGCAATTTTATGTATCAACAGAGATGGCGACAGAGAGGCAGAAGTTACGGATTGCAGCTTTAAAGCCTCATAGACGCACTTTTAACGCCACTTGTGCCATCTCCTCCCATAATGCATTGCAACAAGCACACTGAGAAAATAAAGCGGACAATTTTAAAAAGTATCGATTAAATAGTTCTGCGTAAATAACGAATGGATTATGTTACCCCACGTTTGCACGTACTGTTGTATTTGCATATGTATAACCCCATCGTGCAATTGTTTCATTAATGCTAGCGTCAAATTCGATTAAAATCAATCACGAAACGAACCTTCCATGAGAAGCGCTATTCGTGTAGCGTGTTCCAAATCATGCACTTCTTAGATTTCAGAATGCTGCCTTTTAAGGGAGCTGCCTACGTAGGGAGCAAACAGTGAAGCAGCTAACAGGGTTTTTTTAAGAGATCTTCAAAGTCCACATGCAAATGTTAGTGAATTTCTTTCTGTTCTGGATAACGGACCACAGCGATCACATAAAATACTTCAGCGGTGAGGTGTGCCATTCCTGCAGGAACACAGAGGAACAAACAAGGTAATAAAACAGCTCGTTCTGAGGGGGCGAGATGTTCTGGTGAACTCAGAAAGTTTTTGTCTTCTCTAACTCTGCCGTCAATCACAGGGAACGCGAGGAACATCGAGACCCGCCACAGAGATTAAGATCTGTCTCGATTTGAAGTATTAATTGAATAAGAAAAACAGAGAGAGAGAAAGAGAGAGAGAGAGAGACCGACATAAAAGCAAAAAATAAATGATTTAAACTTCCAAAGAAGTCTGAACAAGTATCCCACTGTTAGAGATTAATAATCATATTCTCTCATTTTTTTCTACCTTTAATTGTATGAAGTTATGAAGGTCCTGCAGACACTTTGATAACCAGTTCTCGCTGGTTCAGTTCTAAAGCTTCACATTATTAACTAGTATCAAACGACTTTTTCTTAAGAAAACATAAGAGGTGTCTGCCCGCGTGGAACTTGCTGCCATGATATCAAGCTGATGACTAGCTTACATGTCCTTAACCAGTTGTGCGGTTTAAGGTACCATACATGACCCTAGAACATATAGTTAGGCACAACCTAGGTTAACAATTTTAGGTTGTAAGAACGTTTCCCTAACATTTCCACTAAGTCATAAAAACGTAAAAACATGATTTAGAAATGTTCAAAAAGTTTTTTTATTTTATACGTTGTATTAACGTCACTGTTTGGTTATAAGAACGTTATTTTACTTTTTACTCCTATGTTTTTCAAACATTCCATTAGTAACTTAAGCATAACGTTTTGGTATATGACACATGAAAAAAATGTTCTATTAATATTACTGAAAGAACTTTGAGACAACTTTTACAGAACATAAACCAGTGTTCTGAGAACGTTCCCTGTTAGCTGGGTAAAGTTTACTGCTTGTTTTTAACCTTAAAATATGAACAAAATATAAAACATGAATTAGCGAAAGTGATGCTTGCCTCAGCAAACACCACTAATAATAAACAGAACTATAATATCCGCTTCGTCATCAACCACAAAAACTGAAATAATCTTCTGAGAAATCACATTTAGGAAGAAGGTCAAACACACAAACGGCCTCTATCAGAAGTTTCATAATGACCAAAAAAGGTCTTAAGGACTAAAAAGGTTTTTGTTTGCCTGCGCTACTACCAAGAACGAGCCACACACCTCCAAACACATTCATCTGTGGAACTGCTGGTAGTGAATATTCAAGAGTAAACAAGCTAATTGTGGCAGTAAAGCTGGTCTGCTAAATGTCTTCTTGACACATTATCTGCCACTGTTGTTCTCACATTACAAAGACAGTTTGTGAGATCCAGGTCATGTCTCCAGCTTCCTCCAGTCTCATGCTGGAAGTGGGTTTCTCCTCCTTGGGCCCCTGGTCCTCAGGCACAGAGAAGATTTCACAGCAGATTGTCTCAGCATGAGACCAGCTGCAGGAGCGATCATCAATTAATCAGACTCATCTGGGTTGAGGTTTAGCCCGCGTTGTTTTCTGTGAAAAGCAGCAATTTCATCAGATCTTGCTCCGATCTTGTGCTTTCTTGTGTCAGACTCTTAATTTTAGATTCACAGAAACCATTTCTTCCTAAACTGATGCAATCAACAGAAAATTCTCCGAAATAAGACGTTTCGAAGAATCTTTTCTGCTGTCGAGGAAATGACAGGAGCAATATTTCGCTTTATACTGCGTCTAACAGTGACTAAAAATGGGTCACAATGGTTAACTAGTCTTCTATCAACTTGGTACAACTCTTAAAAGTCAATAGTTAAAATATTGATACTTCGAATCATTTTTATAGGAATAATTCCTTGCGCTATTATTATTATAATATTATTAGTATTATAAAGCTGGCGATGTTTTCTTTATTATTTTCAGAACATTACTACAAGAAAATATGAAGTTCTGTACATAATGTTGTGCCATTGGTTTTCAGTCAACAGGGAACGTTTTCAGAACGTTGGCTAACATTCTCAAAATGTTTTCTTAAGGTCTCAAAACGTTTTGTGTTATATATATCATATATTTCAAAAACGCTATTCTTGAGTAAATGTTTGAATAACGTTTGAT
>JAZGTI010014153.1:0-14317 GCA_036877585.1 Botia kubotai
GCCCGGGGCTTCTATACCTCTGCATGACCATCCGGGGATGAATGGCGTGCTGAAGGTTCTGTACGGCAAAGTCAATATACGATGTTATGACAAGCTGGACGAAGCTGCGGGTGCTGAGTGTGAACGTGAGAGATTGTTCCGGGGAGATGATGTGAGGAGAGCCGTGCTGAGGTCTTGTGGGCAGTTTTCAGAGCAGAGTGGCCCGTGTATCCTGAGCCCTTCCAAAGACAACCTGCACGAGATTGACGCGGTGGACGGACCGGCTGCGTTTCTCGATATACTTGCCCCCCCGTATGAGCCTGATGACGGGAGAGATTGTCACTACTACAGAGTTTTACAGACTGCTGGCAGAAACGAGCAGAGCGGTGATGATGACATCTGGCTTTTGGAGGTCCCTCAGCCTGATGGTTTCTGGTGTGGGGGTGAGCCGTACCCCGGTCCTGAGGTCTCTGTGTAGTGACGCACACTGGAATGATTCGTGCTTACTCTAATTCAGATGTGTTAAAAAGTATTTTTCAGACCTCAGACAACACTACATGATTGAAATGTTATTTCCACACCAGTCCTCAGGTAATGCTATAGAGCTACATCAGCTCTGTGTGGCCTGTCTTGTGAATAATGAATATATTTGTGCTTGGAAGGCACAAATTTACTCTTGTATAAGTGCAAACTAAATATCTATTTACTTTAATTTATTTTAAAGAGCTGTACACAAATGTAATATTTACTGTTTATATTCTTGCATTTAAAATACTATTAAAATATTCATATACATTTTTCATTTTGACTTGGTCTTGATGTTTGTTTGTCAGCATCAAGATTTTGGGTTCAAATTTGCATATGTTTGTAGGGAAACGTGTGTTCTTGTGGCTGGCTGCAATTTCTGTATATATTTGAATGATTTTGAGCACGTTGTTGCCTTTTTTTCAAACTGTCTCATATACATTTCTAAAAGTACAATTATTACACATTCCTCAGTTTGTATGAGGCCACAGAATCTCCTGCAGTGAGACGTATATCTAAAACTATCTTAGAAAACACTTCACTAATTTACAATTTATTATCACATAAAGACAGTAAAAGAATTAACAAAATACTTTGAGTTTCCGCTTGAAACTTTTATGTTTGCAAAAATATCTAGTCAAAAACTAATTATGTTAGTTAGTTTTTAGGTAAGGTATAATGAACCTTCAGTATCATTTAGAGTTTTGTAAGCGAGTTATTAATGGTGAGGTCATTTTAAAAGACTAAAAGACTTTCTCAAAGTATTCCCACACAACTGAGGAAAAAAACAATGACGTGACATTGAGTGTGATTTTATTGTTCACTTGAGCCATGATGTTCCTATCAACTGAAAAAACATTGAATATTTATTTGACAAGATGAAAGTGGGGAAACTACAAATTGTTATCTGTAAAGCACAAGATGATTTGCTCAAGTTATGTAATTACTAATGAAGTTTCTGCACGTCTGGAATGGACTTTCATCTGCCTGTCAGACTTTCAGTGTGAATGTCTGAAGACGTTTTCAGACGTATTAATGTCAAATATGGTATTATGTTTGTCTGAAACATTAATGTAGGAGGCTGGCTGGTGTTGCACATTTGGGGGTAATAACAAACAGATTCTTAGACCAGTTCTTGGATGTTCGTGTAGACAACGTCCTTGTGTTTATAGAACCTGCTCTGTGAACTGAACAAAACAAGCAAATATCTCCTGAGGTTGAACTGTCCTCTTACAGACCACAGTTTAAACTTCTGATTGTTGCCTCTCAGGTTTAACTGATGAAAGTCATGTGTCGTGCTGAGTGTTGTGAGTCGCTGCGTTTGTTTCAGTAGCCAATAAGAGCATCACTCAGAGGCCTACATGCTGTCTGCGCCTGACATTGTGATGTGGACACATACTGCTTAGCATATTAAAAACAGAGCAAATGTGCTTTCCATGTAGGTTTGCTATAAATACAATATTAATAAAGCTGCCAGTCATTCAGCAGCTCCAGCATTGTAAGGTCATTTGGTAACCGAGGGTGTACAATTCTCTGAAACTAGTTGTGTATTCTATATTTGTTTTACTATATGACTTTATTGAGCTAATATCAAATATACACACTGTCACAGTTACACACATATAATCCTATTCAAAGGTTTACTGACATCAACAGTACAGTTAGCTGATGTAAATATGGGGTTGTCCCAGCACTAAATGTGGGAGTTAGTATCACATAAAACCACAAAGTGTCATACAGTGGCAACAGTTATTTTTCAGTATTATTTTTTGATTTTCATACAATAGATACTGTAAAAAGTAATTGGCAAATCACACATTTAGTTATATAATATGTACCCGAAAGCGAAGTTAGGCTTTCAAGTTGACCACTTCTTACATAGTACATTACTTTGCTCTTTATTTCTCTTAAATATTTACCTGCACTAGACTGTAAGTATTCAGCCCCTCTGTGCAGCTGTAAACAGCAGTGTGGGGGCAGTGACCCCTCAGAGCATGAGTCACAACTCAGTGATGGCAGAGGGGAATACCCCTCCAAATCGACTTCAGTTTTTCCTTTAACAGCTTTATTAATACAATTAAAAACGGTTAACTACAGTAAACTTCATGATTCATGTGTTGTTTATTATTTTCATGTTGACAAAGTGGTTTGGACGTTATTGACCTGCATTAGTCATGTAACAAACAGACTTACATCAGTCAGAACAACAACACAACACAGTCGCGCTGAGTTTAGCTATTTACAGTCCTTGTTTTACCACAAACACTTGACACGAAACAATTTGTACAAAAATATATCTTCCAAAACTTTTATATTAAAGGCTAATGTACAAATCAAAGCTCGGAGTTTATGTACACGATGAACGGACGAAAGGCACGACACAGATAGAAATAATCAGGTTACAAGCTTTTGTTAATTCAGTGATTATGTTCAACTGTTCCAGAGGCACACGCTGAAATGTGCGTTTACAGCGTTTGTCTGAGTTTAACCAGTCCGCTCACCCCTTTAATCATGGACATAACACTCCCACGTGCGGTTTAAGGTTATTTTTTATTATTAAATTATGTCACGTAAATATTTAAACAAAGTGCGTTATGTCAGTCAGCATGCGACTGATGCAAAAAATAACAATATAAACGCACCAGCTTTAAAGTGCGCACAATGCGTCCCTATGGCTTTTGGCACTGTGGTTTGATTCCACTGCATCAGTTTTAATATATTACGACAATCCATTATTATTGTAATTGTAACTATTGCCTACATAGTGTTGGATTTTGCACAGTCCAGCTGGAAGTTTACTGGCTTGAACTGGAAGAACAGATGCCGGTGGATGAGCTCATGATGGTGCGCTCCGAGCTGGACGAGGCGGATGATTTTCTCTCTTTCTGTCGCAGGTGGATTTTGGTGTGTCTCTTCCTTTCATCGCTCCGCGCAAACCTTCTCCCGCAAAAGTCGCAGGCGAACGGCTTCTCGCCGGTGTGCGTGCGGATGTGGGTCGTCAGGTGGTCGCTGCGACTAAAGTTCCTCATGCATATCCGACACTGGAAAGGTCTGTGGCCGGTGTGGATGCGGATGTGTCTGGTGAGCTCGTCAGATCTGGAGAAGCGCCTGTCGCAGCCCTCCGCCGGGCAGGGGTAGGGCCGCTCGTTAACTGGAGTCTTGCTGGGTCTGTTGGGGTATTTCCTCGGACGCAGAATAGGCCTGAGGGGTAAATTTTGCGGGCTGTAGGTTGTGGGTACCCTGGTTCCGTCAGACACCGGCCCCCCCAGCGTGAAGTTCCTGATAGTGTTCAGGGGTGTTAAAGGAGGTGGAACCCTAAAAGACTCCAGCGGGCACGAAAACGGTTTGCGATCGGGCATTGACTGCATGTCCCTCTGGCACGGAGGCTGGAAAAACCCGGCGTAGTCCGGGATGATGGGGAAAAGCCCGGAGTCTGCGTTTGGTTTTGGGGACGAGTAGGATGGTGGAGGATAGGGGGTCGGACAGGTGGAGGTGGAAAGGAACGCAGATGGGTCTTGATAGACGTCTCCACATCCAGAGTACGGTGGTGGAGGAGAGTAGATGTGATCTATGTCGGATTGGTGTTGCGCCATGGTGCCGCTGAGAGTGCTGGAGAAGTGGCTAGGAGAGACTGAGGATGCCGGTGAGGAGGATGCTGAAGACGGCTGGGTCATGCCCAGAATCCCCGCGCTCACAATGTTGATCACGCCCTCCGGGTTCCAGTTTCCTGGGTACTGAGAGTCGATGGAAAACTTTCCCATATAGGTGAAAGTTTGGTTGCGAGGGCCAGCCGGTTGCGCGAAGCTGCTGGAGTAGGACAGGTCGAGAGAACGCCTCTCTGTGCTCATATTCCCGCCGATAAAGCCATCTGCAACAAAACAATTCAAATAAAAACAATGTTTAGATGCAGCCGAACGCACTTTACATCAAAATAGCATTTCGCAAAATACTTTCACGTGTTTGATGCACCAGGCGCACGGAGCTTCATTTTTACGCACACAGACATAAACAACATACTGACAAATATCATATCTGATTACTGAAGAAGGTGAGACGCGCGCATTATTCTTACCTCCCGAAGCCCCGTTTATCTGCTCGTAATGTCCTCCTAAATCACCATTTGGAAATATAGTCACAGAGGCTGGCAGCGATGTGGCAATCTCGTCCACTGAGTAGATGCTTTCGGAGAAAGGGTGCACAAAGCCACCAAGAGTTACCGCGACTTTCTCCAAAGTTTTAGCTGTCATCGTTCAGTTTTAAGAATCGCTCGTTCGGATGTTTACAAAGCGCAGTTTCTGTGCCTGCGCGAATGACTACTGTGTTTCTCCCTTTGAAAACGCTGCATGTGTAAAGCGGTCAGTAACGTCACTGTGATGTCATCTAGCCGGTCTGTGCTCTTGAATGACAGATCTTGCGGAGCTGCTGCTACTAGTATGTATTTATGGCGTGTTTATCAATGTGCCGTGACGTCACTGACCATATAGGGACTGATGGCAAAAGAGGAGCACCGCTGCGCCATCCGATTGGTTTAGAGTCCTGTGACGTGTTGAGGCAATACTAGTCAATGGAGAATCCGTTCTGTTGAAGCCGACTGTTCATATATAGCATTTTGCAAGGCGGAAAGTGAATTATCTTTCATTTGAAAAATGTTTAAATAAAATAAAGTATGGTCAGAGATTTGTTAAACGGTGTTGCGTTCTGTTTAAAGTGTCTATTATTTTGCTGCAATGATACATTTGCAGTCAGGAATTCCGGTTCATTTTAATGCCATAAATGGTTTTATCCGGTAAACAGCAACACCCCTTTCGTCTATTTATGGAGAATATTCCGGAACTGGAGTGTCGGAAACTCGCGAGTGTTGCCGAGTAAACTCAGCATCAAACCACAATCAAATGAGCGACACACTCACGGAATTTCTCCCTCTGCTTCAGTGCGCTGTCGGAAAGTGCGCTGCATCTATTTGAATAGAGCCCGTGTTTCTGGAAAGAGGGACACGTTTTCAGTAACGGCGTTACTATTATTACAATGCGACTGGAAAACAGTTTTTATTCGATTCATTTCGCGATACCTAAAGTTCATACCAAAAGTTATTGTTATTATTATAAGCCCTATATTATAATTGTATCTGTGTCTGAAGGCTTTAGCTAATTAGAATTAGCTAAAGCTTTCATGGTGCATAAAAAGCTCTTTGTTATGTAACGCTTGAGAATTGATGGGTCAGAAAATTTTGTTCGGCTCCTTAAATGTTTTTTTTTTTCAAATATGTATCCAGACATCCACTGTATTTCAGACACTTGAGAAACTGAAAGTTTCCTAATGAAAATGCCAGCATACCTAAATAGAAATGCTTTCCGCCTTGAGGTTTAAAGATGCGACCAAATAAAACGATTACAGAAGTGAATTCCCCTCGTGGGTTCAGAAACTTCTCTTAGTAAGAGATACGGGGGAGGAGAACTGAGGTCGGAATTTAGGCCAATGACAGAGTACAAACATCTCTTCATATTCATATCTGTATACAGAGAGTAAACAGCTATCCGATGCTTTGAGATTCATGTCATGCGGTCAATAGATAAATTATGTTATGTTCACTTAACAGCCCATGAAAATAACTGGACTTTCATAAGTTTACGATACAAGGCACATTAAATAGAGACAAAATGTGACAGTGCTGCACAGTCCATTATATTATTTTCACAAGCTCAGATTTCTTCTTGTGCTTTAAATCAGCGGTTAATAAGAGTCAAGTCACTATCATGGCTGGATTGTGTGTATTCAGTGTCAACAGATTCATTTCTGGTTAAAAGTCTTTTATTCTATTCAACGTCCCACACATGATAGCGGCCGCTATGCTGCTGTTGCCCCAGTCGATAAAAACTTGTAGCATTTCAACATAAAATGCTTATACGTTTCATGCAAAACAACCATTGTGAAACAAGAACTGAAATATTCGTTCAAATGTCCTTACAAGTTTAATCTGTTTCACTTGAACATGCCCAGAAACAATGAACGTATTGTTGCGATTATAATTGCGCGTGTTGTGCTGCATTGTAACCTAACTGTGTTTTTAATAATGAAATCATGATCAGTTTGATTCATTCTTTGTTAATGTAACGCTATTACAGCGTGTTGAATCTCATTGCGTCACACGCTTGGGAGGTCGAGCAGAGGGTTATGTCACACCACATGGACAGGGGGCGGTATGGTGACATGTATACTGTCTGAAAGCGCTCTTTAATATCTGAAAAAGTTTTGGGATATAGTTTTTGAGTAGATCCTTCATAACGTATATAGGCGACGTAGGGCAAAAAAATAGGCTTTCAAAAGTAGCCAAAAAAAACGAATATACTTAAATACTCTTTAAATTTATGTATAATAAATAGTAATCTATATATATATATATATAGACGTCTGTCTAATAATAGAAGTCTATAATTTTAGAATGGCATTAATTGTAGTATTTTCTAAAAATAGTGACTAAATAAACAGAGAAATATTTTTAACAGGTTAAAGATGATCAGTTATTTATTCATTCATATCATTAGCAATTCAGAAAACTCTTTTAGCTTGTTTTTTAGCTTGTTTTTATGAAGTCACATGCTTGAATAGTAGTGTAATGGTCCGTGTGCAGGAAACCTCAGCACACACCCCCAGTTTTGATACAATGAAAATCCCCCCAATTACCACAAGCATCCTCTTGTCCATCATCAGATGTATTTTTATCTCCACCCATGCATGCTCTGCTTATTTTTGAGAAGGTGTTGCTGTCATCATGGCGTGGGAACAGTTTGTGATCTCAGAGCACCAGCAGACTGTCATAGCAGTTTCTGAGTGATTTACAGATGGAGCTCTCTGTTGTCTCTCACACTTATCACTGACTGAGATGCTACAACAGCCTCTGGCAAGAACAGAACGGTGTGTAAGGGCCTAACCTGTGCTGTTGGGACCCCACACTCGTCATGGGTTTAAACTGAGGGGTGGACACATTGTCAGGGCTGATGTCAGCTCCACAGTCTGTCTGAGGTCTCCTTCAGGCCCTCTGCATGTTTAATCACAGCTGACGCTCAGTTAGTAAATGACACACAGCACAGCAGATATTGACTAGAGTGACTCACCGCAAATCACCCTAAACTCTCAATAGTGAGGCAGGAACAGCAACATGCACATTTACATCATTACCTGCAGACGTCTAGTGCCAGCGAGCCCGGCGTGTTTGTCAGGCACTCAGGTGCTTTTTTGCCCCAAAGGCGCATCCGTGAATCAAGAGCAGACAAGTAATGTGACAGACTGATTACAGGGACGTGTCAGCTGCTGTTAACGGGGGAAGACCTGTAAACAGCGTCTCAGATCAGAACCTGATCATCCATAATGAGGATGAGGTCATAAACCTGGAACTGCTTCTGCTGGCTGTATTAATTGCAAGGCCTCTCCAAGACTATAGACTAAAGAAAAGCTATAACTGCTGAGGTGCAGCTGAATTTTGGTTTTAGATGAAAATGATCTATGCTTTATGTAGTATACCACAAGCGTTACTCCAGTGGATCAATGATGATTATGCACATGCGTTATGCATGTCAAATAAATCCCCCTGATGTTATTAATAATCATGAACTGACCCTTCACTTTACAGCAGCTCTGGTTTAAACTCTCTGTGGTTAATTGTAGTCGTACGACAGCTTGAGAAAGACACAAATGTGCTGCACAGAACAGTGACTGCTGCGTCTGAATGCTACACATTTTCAGGAATTCTTGCGTCCTCCCCCACGATTGGAAGCAGGATACTTCTTCAAATGCATGTGTCTTTTGTTGTACACCTACAGATGCAAAAATGTTTGCACACTGTGCAGAAGTGTCCTGCTTTGGCAGAGCGTGCCGGGCCGTCCGAATGTCCGCTGGCAGCTGGGATCTGGCTGCCCCTGCTGGGAATGATGGACTCAATGTAATGGACACCCACACACGGCAGGCCCTGAATTCAAGGGCTGTCTTTTCCACATGTGCACAGGGTCTGCCGGGGTCAAATGACTTGCTTATGAGGATGCACAGAATGGCATCTCTCGGCATCAGCCCCTGCGTTATATTTCTTTGCTGTTTCATTGTTCTCTATTACTCATCAGGATGAAAAGACTTTCTGATATGTACTGTACTCTGTACACAGAGTAAATATTACATCTTTGCACTACACCAGTAATATTCAGTCATTTTCAGTCCTGTCTCCTGTCATGCAGCATCGTTTGAACTTTCTGTATTTAAAAAATAATTTACAAATGCGCTTCAAGAACAGAATATCTCCTAAAAACTGCCAGTCAGACATGACAATGCACCATAAAGCAAGCTGTCAAGTTACGCCCACAAAATTCAGCCGAGGTTTGTGGAGTGAATGGACACAAACCTGTTCTGGAGACGTCGGCTGACATCTGAAGACCAGCCGTGGGAGACTCACAACATGAATTGTTCTCTTCGTTGAGTAGGAGTCAGAATTTCGTGGTGAATTTGAGTAGGTGTTGCTTTTCTATAGCTGTCCACCTTTAAAGAACTGTTTTTATTTGTGTTAGTTGTATGTAGGGCCAGCGAACAATCATTCTAGCGGCATTTCACTATTAAAAATCTGTCTGCATTTTATACTTGTAAAGGAGTAATGAAATTATGACCCAGCTCTCAGGAAAGTCATTATATCAGAAATGTCTAAAATAAGTGCATATTATTTGACCAAAAATCACCTTTTTTTTTCCAAAATAATTTTACAAAAATAAAGTATATAACGCATAAAAATGAAAAAAATTTTTTAAAAATAAACACACACGTTTACTTATCTATATCTAAATGGGAACATTCCATTGAGTTCTATTTTTTTATACACAGCTAGTTATAAACACTATAACCTAACCCTAACCCACACTCTTACCTGCGTGTTTTCAAATATTTGCTATATTTTTATAGCGTTTTCACCAAAGAGGATGTCCCTAAAATGACGTTTTGCTCAGATTTGTCAGATTTTGCTGACTTTTAGGTTCAGTTTTTTTCCCAATTTTTTTTGTCATTTCGGTGGATGACAAAACATACCGTCAGGTCAGTTTAACTCTAATCACATATTTGCTCACAGAAACAGTCCAGGGCTGTAACTCCTTTCCAAAGAAAGTTGCACTGGTATTTTGATGTATTCTGACATCCCATTATCCACATGATCTAAAAGAAGGTCTCTGTTCACAGAGAGAAGTACTGTACACCCACAGCTTCAGAATCATGCAGCATGACAGTGCATTGAAGCACACACACACACACACACACACACACACTAAAACACACACTGAAACACACACACACTGAAACACGTGAAGAAACATGGGTTATGTTGTGTACTCACATCATCAGTGCGGCATGGAGAGAAGTGCCTCTTTGTGACTTTCCATCATGTGTGTCGGTTGTTCCTCCAAGAGCTTTACAGCCGTCCAATGGCAACTCAGCACACACACATACGCGCGCGCACGCTTACCCTCACACACTCCTGGGATGGTGATGCTCCTCATGCACACTGATCTAGCTTTAAACTGATACTCTATAGTCTACCATGAGCTGCTGTCGTTCTCTCTCATGCTGTTCTGGGGGTGTAACAATGTAGAGGAAGGAAACTGGAGAAACTGGAAACTGGCGCATGGGCTGCATGTGTATTCTGCGTCTCTGACATTGAAACGTTCATGGTAATGTTGAGTCAGAAATGCAGGTGCTGCAGACGCATGATCTGCTATCATGCAATGAATCAGAGAACACAAAACAATGATCCTGTATTTACGTGTAAAGTTACACAATGAATATGCTTTTGACTTTTTTACTTTCGGTTTGGTTACTTGCTTTACTTTTGCACAAGAATGTATAATTTATATTAAGTTTATAATTTATCTGGAAATGTTTGTGCATGAATGATAGCTCAAATCATCTGGTTTGTTGGCAGGTGTGAAATTACTGATTTGTAAGGAAAACATTGCATTGACTTAAACTGAAGGACAAAGCAGAGTCAGAACAAGGGGTGAGATCTTTTGACTTGGACCTGCACACAACCACCCAGATCATTCCAGCAAGCAGCTAGAGATCAACACACGACATTGCAGCAGAAGGTTTTGCACAGACAGTCCACCAGCCTGGAAACATAAATCACATCATGTTTGTCCACTGGTCAGATGAGAACTGGTGCTCTGACTGTCTGCTTTTCTTCCCTTCATTTCTGTTGTCTGTACTTGCCACTGTCGCCTCTGGCTTGCTTGGTTGGGATTTGAAAGGCACTTCACACTGTATATATTCTCAGTTATATTGTTATTGTGACTGGGCTAACCTGTCTCATGTACTGCTGTGTTTGACATAAATGTTCTTTTTTTGTTCATTAACACATCAGATCATTCATTTAACCATTATTATACATACAGTTAAACAGGTTTTATTTCAGCTGATTCACACTGATCCCACAAACACCAACATTATAATGAGTCACAATCTGTGTGTTTGTTGTCATTTCTCATGTCAGTGTGAATAAGCCTTTAATGAAATACATCTTTCAGCTGATATAATAACTGATGCTTAATGGGGACTAATGTATATGTCTACATATCAAGTAAGTCCCACCCCACCGTCCCTGTGTGTCTCTCTCTGTGTTCTGCCAGTAAGGTAAAGTGCTGCTGTTGTGCAGGCGAGACAACACAAAGGCCCAGCGGCATGTCCATTGTCCCCCAAACCCAAAACCACCTGCAGGGTCTGTCCCTCTCCTGAGCGGCCCAGCACCACTCTCCAAATGAAGATTAATCGCGGGGGGTCGAAGGGGGTTCGGACCCTGACACGGCCATAATGCCGGTCACCGGACCTGGATTGGCCAGCAGCGATCAGTGGGTGCATGTCCACAGAAGATGGATGACCTCAGCAAGGCCTCGGCCTCCAGTCATTAACACAAGAAAAAACAGACAACACAAAGAAAGAGGAGCTCGTGTGAGGAAAACCAGGTTTGTGTGAGGCAATAAACGAGAATCAAAGTATTTTGAGCGAGCACTCCGACACTTCCTGACAGTGAACTTCTGCAAGTTTGTGATCATTTGTGCTCATCAGCGAAAGAAGAGCCGCGGCAAGCCGAGATTTTCTTTGACAGTTACAAATGAAGCCGCGATTCATTATTTTCCAGGGAATTCAGTCTTCTGCAGACGAAGATGGAGATCCAGCCGTAGCGTCACTGCCCATTTGGATGGAGATGAATCAAGGCACTTTAGCCCAGACGCAGCCCTGACAATCACATCAGCAAAGCTATCGGACTCCCCTCTACTCCTCACGGACGGATCCGATGTGGAGCGGAGCAGGTAACAGACGCTCCTACAGAAACCCCATTAACGCTAGTCTCCAAAGAGCAGCTCATTAGCATAGCGGAATATTCGCCCCGTTTGTGTAATTCTATAAACTCTTATTGCTTCCACTATCCTGTTCTTAAATGACAATAATAATGTGGAAAGTTTAGCTGTATAAATGAGTGTGTTCTTGTGCTTTTGCAGCTTGTGTTTGTTTTCATCTGGAGTCTGGTTACCTCATCCACAGCCCCCCTAATGACCCATCTTTGTTAATTAAACAGATGAGAAGGAGGGGTGCAGATGCAGCATAGTCGCGTTTCTCCTTTGTTCTCAGACTGAGACTAGTGTATGTTGTTTATCTGAAATTAAAGACAGATTAGATAATAACTGGGTTCATCATCAACAAATTATGATCTATTGACTTTTAGATTAAAATTTCTTTTAAATTGCAGTTCTGGTTATGTAGTGCTGTCAGCAATGTTTAAATCAGATTTTTGCCCCAGATATATATAGTAACACTTTATTTCAATAGTCCACATTAGATATTTTAACTATAAAAAAACTATGAAAATACATCTTATATATAATTATACATACATATATATATATAATTATACATAAATAATGAGCTTGATGACAGAATGTTCATAAGAGTGACCGGGGCTTTGACAGTCAGTTTCTGTACAAACACATACATGAAACATTTACCTTTTACAGTCCAAGAATAATAGTACAGTTCATATAATACATGGTGATATGGGGTGAGATGTCCATTAAACATTTATTATTTTAAACGTTTATGTTTAAACATAGATGTAATTGTACACAAAAATGTAAACAGTAACATACAAATATAATGTCGGCTAACTTAACTGTAATCTAAAGGTTTTTATTCTATTAATTCTTTAATAATAAAATTATTAAAGAATTAAAAGGTGTGACACATAAAAAATCTTTTTTACAGTTACAATCTAGGTTCATTATGGAGTAATGTATGAAGTTCTGATTATATCTGTGTTTATGTCAAACTATGATTTTACAGTCAGTTTTAACACATGAAACAGTTACTGAGAAAAGGTCACACTGACATCTAGACTTCTCAGTGTTGTTTTAAACTGTAAACACCTGGAAGCTGCCAGTGCTTCATCTGGTGATTTCTTGAGGTGTCAGCAGGTCCGTGTCTGTAGATGTTTCTTCTCAAACAACATCCTGTGAATCCCACATGACTTCAGTGCATGAATGCCTCTAATACAGTAAAAGTACAGACAGGGCAATTTTCTCTGACGTGCGCTGCCATCTTGTTTTGCTCAGGGAGACAAAGAGGCAGCGATTGATGGCTTTACTTGACCAGACAAGTCAACTTTGACAGGTAAGCTTTATATTCAAAGCATCCACTTCCTGTTGTGGGCTGTGCTCTGCTTGCCTCAGGATGTCCTGGCAGAGCATTGCTTTAGCCTGCGGGTTAATATTCAACCAGGTGCAGGAACTGACGTTGTGCTTACGTAGTGGAAGGCGTCCCCTCTCTCAGGTCAATCAGTCTCTCCTGACAGCTAGCTCCACTTAGCTTGTTCTCAGCTTGTAACGTGCCATGTCCAATTAGCTCTCAGGGTGCTCTGTCTTCATCTCTAAACACTGGAGAAAGCAGCAGACCACTCACACAAACCATGATGGAGGAGGGCTTGATTAGACAACAAGACGTCCTGCAGCCTCCATCCAGACTGAGTCAGCTAATCATCAACTTTGTATCTATCAGCAGAAGTGAGAGTCTGTGTCCGGACAGGAAGTGTCAAACCGGGGCCCACAGCACCAGGCCGTGGAGATGAGAGACGCCACTATTGTCCCTCACGGCTCGTTGGTGAGTTTCTGCTGATGTCGTTGAGTGTGTTTCAGCAGGAAATGACACGGCTGAGATGTTGATTTGATAGTGAGGCTTTATCAGGAAACAGTTAATGAGACTCTAACACAACACGCTTGTGATGTTCTGGGATTAAACAGATTTCAACCTTTTTTTTAATTTGGTCAGACGTCTTAAATTTTTCTGACAACATTTAAAATGTTGGTCAATTTTAGCCAGTTACTTTTGCTACTTTTCTATTCAAATGCATTTTGTTTACAGATTTATGTCCCAGACTAGCAAACCATTTTAATATTCTGCACAAGTGACACAAAATTATAACTCTACCTCACTTCCACCAAAAACCAAAGTTTTACAAAAAAAGTTTGTAAAAGTTGGTGTGTTTATTTACCAAGGGTACAACAACGTAAACAATACTGAGGGACGAAACCAAAGAGAAATCGATGGAAATACAATGTGTGAACAGAAAGTCAATTCCACTGTAATTTTGGCAAGTAAATGTGAAATCATTGCTGTTGATGACATTAGTCTTAACAAGCTGAAACTGTTGCTGCAATAACATGTTTAAATAAATGATAATAAATGTATACAGTTTCCACCAGCATCACGTAGTGACCTGGCCACTATTCTGCAAGAAGAATGGCTC
>JAZGTI010014154.1:0-14316 GCA_036877585.1 Botia kubotai
AGAAAATATCTTTATCTGTTTAGCAAATCTAAATAAGAGCCATTGGCTGACCCCCTAACCCCTCCCACTCATACTGGCTGTCTTAAATTAAGGAACCGTGACCTGTAACAGGAAGCGTTGGAACCCAGCTAACAGGAAACGTTCTCCGAATGTTGGATAATGTTCTCTAAAAGTTCTCTCAGAGCTATTAAAACGTACTTGCAGTAACATTAGTAGAATGTTACTGTTTTTTTTTTACCCCATATCAAAAATGCTGTCCTAAGTTGTTACAGATTTTAAAAAATGTTAACGACCTTTAATTTTTCTAAAACAATGGGATGTTTCGAACATTCCTGGAACTTTTACAATAAAATTGTTTTATTACGTAATAAAAACGTTAGAGAAACTTCTAACAACCTAAAATTGTTGGCTGGAAGTGGCGAGGAGACAGAATTATTTCTATTGAAAAGATTTTATTGTGCTTAAACAAGAGCACTCGTGTTTTATTTATTGCAGCCTCTGGTCTGATAATCGATCCGATCTACATCCACATTCCTATTTTTCCAGTGTCGAGCATCTAAAGATGTCATCCAAAGACCATCAGACAGAACGAGCTGCCGTCTCTCATGTGGAAAAGTCAGTGGCCATAAACTCCTGAAGGTTACAGCGAGTACAATTATAACAGCCCGCCAGGCGTTAAAAGATCATTTCTGTAAATGATAGCAAATCCATACACCACCTGCTATGCTTTATGATCAGTGTCTCCTGTACAATACCTGCCCCCCTTATTTCTAACAGCCAGAATTAATTACCTGCACATAAAATATCCTCGTTGTTCTGAATCCCACCTCACATTAGCCCAGAAGTCATTTTAGCACAAGGCACCATTTTGCTTTAGAGATGTGGAATATCTGACGCTTTCTCTTTGCCTGTTCTCTTTGAGGTTTGCTTTGATTGACAGCAACAGAAACTCCTGCTTCTTTACTTCTTATAAAACGGTCGGCTGTTTTATGATTTGCGGCTTAACGTTTCTTTTGAGGGAATTACGGACTGCCGGTTACGTCGGGTCTCTCTGTGCCGAAGCTGTTCGGAATATTCAAAGTTAATGCCATTGGCCGGCTCTGTTTGATCTCGGTTCATCTGCCTTTGAGGAGATCAAGAAGGGAGAGAAAGGTCCCGTACGGCCCCTAAAAAAGGAGATGTGTGCGTGTTTTTTTCCTTTCTTTCTTTCCTTCCACGATGGCGCAGCAGCAGACGGCGCACAGAGAGAATTAATTGCACGTGTTCATTGTTGGACAGCTCGGGTAATTACTGCTGGAGTGTGGAGACAAACACCTTTGTTATGGTTTATGTATTGGAACAAATGAAACAAACTGCTTCACGTTTCCTCGCGTCTAGCAGGGGGCGGGGCCTACAGCTGCTTCCTCGTGTGATTGGGCGATACAGGTGTCATTCAGACAGTGAAGTACCTTCACTGTTGAACTTGTCTCACAGTCAGCCGTGCCAGGAACCACCTACTAAGAAAGGAACTGATCATCTGACTGACACAAAGCAACATACAGCAGTTTGTTTTGATTTTATACCAGAATGATAGACCACCACAGAAAAAAACAACAAATTGACATAAATATCTGGCTTTGTAATCAGGATTAAAGCTTTGTAAGGCTTTGTACTGTCCATCCAAAAGTAATAAGTACAAATAATTTCACAGCCATAACTCTGTTCAAGAGCTTTGCTTGTAGATATTTGGTTTAGTAAAGAAAAAATAGTTTGGTGCCTCAAACGAAACTCAAAAGTTTATTTCATAGATTTGATGCCATTAACGCTGGCAAATGTAGACAAAATGAGTTTTTCAGAAGCAGTTAGTGTATCAACACAATAACTTGCGAGCCCAACTTTGTTTCCAGGCAGTTGTGTCATAGACTGACTGGAATAGCTGATTTTCAGTCCTGCGCACAAATGAATAACATTAAACCTCTGCCTCCAAGATATCTGACTTTGCTTTGTCATTTCGTCCTAAATTCATCTCAGCTTTCCACTAAAAATTCAGGCAAGTGTTTATTCTCCCCAGACATTAGATAAAAGTTTCGAGTATTTAAAAACAGAAACACGAGGGAAGTTTTTCTAAATCTGTTAGAATGCGGAATTCATATCCAGCAGAAACAACGACACAGAGTTAGCCAAAAGAAGAGCCACCCGAAGGTGCCACTAGAAAAGTGTGAAAGCATTTTTAAGCTTTAAACTCGGTGTTTAAAACCGAGTTTAACCGGCCTAAAGCTTTAAACTCAGTGTTTAAAACCGAGTTCAACCGGCCTAAAGCCTTTCCTGTATCGTGAGCTTTAGGATTGTGGATTTCACGCAGTACTTGCCAGAGCAGTTCTCTTTTATTTCCACTATAAACAGGTAACCACTCTCCGATTTAGGAACTTCTCTCCCCTTTCGTTCCTCTTGCAATTGCTTATTTCCCTGTTGTTGTCGTCACCAAATATATCATCGCACCTCAAATATGTAAACAAGGAACAGTACGGAATTCTGTCGTGCCGGAGAAATCTTCAAAGTAAAGAAGGAAATGTCAGAATACTGGCAAAAACAACAGACTGTATCCACAGCGAGTCTAATCTTTTCCAATTCTAAGCATAGAACGCCTTTCACAAAGGCACGCCGGAAAGGCAAACTCAAAGTCTTTGCCTTAAGAAAAATATCAATCTGGCATTTGTTCGAAAGCTGAATTGAGAGAATTCAGTGCTGGTTCCAGCTACAGAGAATATAGCTACTATTAAACAACACAATGAGAGCACAAAGCGAGCATGACCAGATCCAGATTGTTTCGCTTCCAGTGGCCTATCGGTAAGCAAACCAGATGGGCCGATAAAAAGCGACCTAAAGTTTCTCCTAAGCAAACATGTTGTTCTCATCTCGCGCAGGCATCCTCGACACCTGCTAATGAGCTATAATGCATGATAAATGACATGAGGAAGCCATTAATCTAGCGACGTGTTGTGCATGAGTTAGCAAACATTTATTTGAAGCAATGCACGTTTGAGATATTCCAGCTTTCTGGAAATATAGGGAAATATAAGGTTCTGTCGCATTTCAAATGCAAGGTTTGCTGCAGATATTATCAGCAAATGGGAATAAACAATTTAACTGTTGTACCTGCAGATGCATTACGGAGATACAGAAAATCAGCCAATAATGCGCGATGACAAACAAATGAACAAGCAATCCACACCTCAGTTTCATGATTGGAATCCAGTTTTTAATAATTAAATGAACCATAAAAAGCACATTAAAACAATTTTTCCTTTTAGTTACAAAAATGGGCCACTGAGAAGGACTTATAATTGCATTCACAGATGTTCTGAACAAGAGGCCTAACAGATACGTATTTCTCCCACTTAAAAAATACTACCCACCCAAAATATTTATAAACGTAACTGTATAACTGTGGTATGTACAGGTCACACCTTCCTTGAATCTGCATGGTTTGAGGTATACGACTGAACTACAGCTGAAAAACAAAACAGAGATGACAAACAAAAAAATAAAAGACTAAATTAAAGTGAACGACTGGCACGATTACTTAAGCACAGGAAACAGCATTAGTGAAACGCTGCGTCGTGTGTGCCAGTGTTTCTTCCTTTGGCTTTTCCATGGCGTCCAGTGGGCCGAACCGCGAGTAACTTCAGGATGATCAATATATACAAAGGACTAACGTTACAATTTGGGGGAACTGTTTGAATGCTGTATTTTATTTGTGTAGTTAATAATAAGCACACAGTATTCATCCACAAAATATCAATTCTTTCTTTATTTCAGTTCTATAACTTATAAGCGTGTGTGGGGAATTTGAACTGTCATACACATGCAAGTTTTGAAAGTGGATTCAGAAATAAAAATAATGTACAAAACAATAATTACAGTTTTATTAAAATACATCGTCTTTCTTACAGCACCTCTTTTTTGGATTTTGAACAAGCACCATTGTTGTCGTGTTTTTTATTTGTGTGTTTTTTTGGCACCGCACCGAGACACCGAGAACAGGTCCTTCCTTCCTTTCTCCATCATGTGGACCTCCCAGGGTCACGGTTCGCCTTGGCTCGTAGCTGTCCTTCACCTTGTGTTCCATAAACAGGTCATGTGATCTTCGCCCTACAAGGGCAACAAGTATTTTCCTGGGTAATACATACATACATGGCAAGACTGTTCGCTGCCCCATTTGATTCAAAACTTGCATGTGGCAGGAACAGGGCTCGGCGGCTGGTGGAGATCAAGAAAATCTTGACGCGCGTGCTAACCCGTCCTACCTTCTCAAGTTATTGATATGTATTTTCTTTGTCCGTTTTGTTTAGCCAAGGAAGCACACTGGACCAACTTCGAATCCAAACTTCTGGTTGGGATCCCCAAAGTCAGTGATCATCACATCGATAACCGGAAGCTGCTCGATTTTGGGAGTGTTAATCTCCAGAACCGTCTTTCCGTAACCTCTCCTCTCCTGTGGGATGAGAGAAGAATTATATTTTTGCATATTTACGTGATTGTATCATACGCACAGGTTGTTGGGGGCGGACTTACTGCGCAGCTGTCTGACAGGGCTTTGATGAAGGGATTGTTGTCGTAGGACATCTCCTCATCGTTGGAACCGAGGAAGTGGAGGGCTTTGTTGTAGCTGTCCGTGGTGGCGTCATGCCAGGCGACTGACTGGTGACAGCTGTAGGTCAAGTTTTGCCTGGCTGAGGCGGTCAGTAGTTTGAGGAAGGTCATTTGAACCATATCTATTGCGTTTCCCTCTGAGTCCACGTATGAAAGCTTGAGAGTAAAAACAAAAACAAGGTTTTCATGTGTTTAAAACACTCTCCTCACCTTACCCATTCACAACGGTAAGCTTAGCCTTAAACTCTAAACTCTGCAAGTAATTTTATGTTTCAAACAGAGATGGCGATAGAAAGGCAAAAGTTACAGATCGCGGCTTTAATAATACAGTTATTATTAATATTAGAGATACAATTCAAACTCATTCAAAGTCAGAAACTAAATTGGAATTCAAAAGCCATTTTCTAGACCTTGGTGAAAACAGGTGAAGGTGAAATTATGCTTCTGACAAAGTGGAAAACAGCTGGAACAGACAGCAGACACACAGACAGCGTGTCTCTCCGTTGTGCAGCGTCTCCTCTGTGACTCTCACCTGCATCAAATATAAATGTGTGTGTGTGTGTGTGTTTTGTATGTTCGTGGGTGTGCTCGGCTTGTTGATGGATAAAGGGCTGCAGTGACAGCATCTTTAAAAAGCCGACCTTATATTGGTGTCTGTCTATTGGTTGAGTAAAGTAAAAAGAGGAAGCAGACCACTCAGATCCTTTTAGCTCAGAGAAGGACAAGATGATATTTTTATATAAGAGAGGAAAGATGAAAGCAGTATAAGAGAGAGAGAGAGAGAGAAAGAGAGAGAGAGAGAGCACACTTACTATTTTACCACGCTTAAATTGACTGAACCACGAGCCAGGAGCCTCTTTGGGCCACGAAGAGATCCTCACCTGGAGAAAACATTAGGAACAATGAAGCCTCGGAGGGGTTTACAGATTCAATTAGCTCATTTAATTAATATACATTTATGCATTTGGCAGATGTTTTTATCCAAAGCGACTTACAGTACATTCAAGTTATACATTTTATCAGTTTGTGTGTTGCCTGGGAATCGAACCCGCAATCTTTGCACCGCTAACATAACCATAAAGACCATAAAGATGATTATCAACAAATTCACAAGCGAGACTCCATCACAGGTTTAAGAACTGGGGAGCGTAATGGGGAAACATTTTAACTATATAATATGATCAAATTTCATACAATATAATTCTCTTGTGATTTTGGGGTGAAAGATGACCTGGATGTGTTTTACACTTCCAGTAACCAAAAACCAAAAATGTCAGAAATGTTTTAGTCTTTAAAGTGATGGAGTTTTGATAGGAAAAGCGCTGGTTTGATGCTGTGGTCTTGTGTTGGTGGCTGGTTCTTCCATCAGAATGTCACTTACTCCATTCGACTTTTTGTCTGGGAAGATGCAGGTTTCTCCGCCTGCTGTGAAGTTGCAGAATACTTTGAAGGAGTCCCCAGAGCAGCCCTGGTTGGGATCGATGAAGTATTCACCTGAGGAGAGAAACCAACACACACTCGCACTGAGTCTGGAAGATCCACAGATATCACCTTCAGAAAAAAACTAACAGAGCTGCTGTCATCACGATCGCGTGTGTAGATATTCCCTCAGCTCTCGCGGTTTTTATCCGTTCCTCGACAGCTAAAAACACCACAAACAGACGCCGTGTGTAAATAAAAGAGCAGGCTAATGTGAGCGTGCTAAGAGCAGCTCGTAAAGGTCACTGTAAGAGCTGACATTTTGTAAGCCATGATTTGGGAGACAGGGGTTGGTCGCCGCTGGAGCCCGCGGAATGCTAAACATCTTACCAATCAGTGCACTTCTGCTGCTCTCATTCAAATCCTCAAGAGTAATGAGCTTGGAATTTTACGAGCACAGCTCGCCGAGTGGCTCAGAAACCTGAAAATCTGTTTTTTGGTGATTATCGGCTCTGTCCGTTTCATGCTTACCGTCGGGGAACTCCGGATGAGCGAGCTGAAGGTCTTTGCAGCTTCTGGCGGGGTTGCCCTGTGTGCCCATGGGGTACTTCATGCGCTCGATATCCTGTTTGAGATTATTCAAGGAGCTGAAGATGTCCTCCATGCCCTCTCCATAGTCCAGCATGGTGCCCGCCTCGTCGGCTTGGGTGTCGACGGAACGACGGGACTTCTTGGGCATATGGATGGGCAGAGGCTGGATGATCTCGCCAGGTGGCCCCTTAAGAAGCAGAGAAAGAGAGCGTACAGTTAAAGAACCTCCTGCATGTTTCATGATAACCTTGAAACAGAAGTTTTACTTACAGGAGGACCTGGAGGTCCAACTGTGCCTGTATCTCCCTTCTGGCCAGCAGAACCCTGAAGGAGGACGATTTAAAAACCATAAGATACTTTTTATAACATCAGCATAATACAGTAAGTTCATCACATTGAAGTTGCACTTACAGTCGAACCTTTGGCTCCTTTTGGCCCGTGTGGACCCTACAGAAGAAAGACAATTCAGCATTAATGTACTTCTTCATTTCCTGTGGCACATTCCACACGACTGGTTTAAAGTTAAAAAACATAAAAGAGACTCACAGGAAGTCCTGGAGGTCCAGGTGGACCAATGGGACCAGCAGCTCCACCAATACCCTACAATTTATAGAGCAGGTCAGACCACAGAACTTCACATCATGATTGATTTGTAAATGGACCTTTAGCGATACAGATAAACAAATGAGATGCCCCGACCCAAACAAACTGGTACGTCTGCTGTACATCAAACAACTGTGTCAATAAGATGGAAAATGAGTGTTGATGTTCTCTCCAGAAACAGTCTGGCAAAAAAACCCACAATGCTTTGCTCACAGAGTTGAAATTGACTCTTGTTAATTGTATACTCCTCTGGTGTGTATTACACACGGATCATTAGGAATCAAGGACTTTTAAGTTGGTCTATGGGAAGAAAATCAGCCTCTGTTGGTAAACCCAGCAACAGAAGTCACATCTGTCTTGCGGGGAATGTAAGTGAGACGAGATGGTTTTCCCTCTTTTATTCTCCGACTCACAGAAGGGGAAAATACAATTTCATGAAGCTTAATCTGAATATGTTTTATGTTGCATCTCTTTAAATAACGGAGGCAGAGGTCAGCCGAGGACCGAAGCAATTTCCAACCATCTATCTGCTCCATTTCATGTAATAAAAAACCTTAATGTGGTTCTGCCCTAATCGAAAGTCAAGATATTTACATTCAGAGTGTAAAATGAAGACTTGGCAAGTAAATAAAACTCGCCACAACATAGAGACGAATGCCAGTCTGACCTCAGGTGTTGATACAGGCTGGAATTTGCCATCAGAGATTTATCTAGAATGTGTAAAATATCACTGTCTCCAGAATTCTGATGCAACGAATACAGAGTTTTCATATATATTCCAAATAAGTCTTCCTTTGTTCTCCATTTAATTTGATTGATGTCTAGAAGAAACAAATAAGATAAAAAATGTAGGCTAGCAATAGCAAGCTAGCTTTGAACGTATACGATCTCATCCTCTCAGAGCCAACACATGAACACAATGCAAGTACACAGTTTGATGGCAAGCGGAACCGAATGCAATGATTGGCAAACATTAATTGGTCCTGTCCCTTCCACAGAAGATATTTAAGTATTGAAATATATTTAGATCACTTGTTATTGTTATCAGGATGTGAAGAGACCTCAAGAGGCTCAACCAGCATAACAAAATAAAGCCCCACCTTTAATACGGAAGGTGAGGCCGTGTGTTAATGCTGTTTGTGTATCATTGTATTGGGTGTGTGTTATATGTGGCTTCAGTCAGAGTTAGGAAGACAAATTCCTCACAGCTTTACTGTAATACAAACAGCTTCTTTGAAAACACAATGTAATTGTCTGGTGTAACAGAATCACATCTGTGTTACTGATACTCCTCCGTTCATAACACAATTATGATGATGTACGCAGATGGAATAAGTGCAGACATTACGGTTTTAGATGCTCGTTAGTTTCATTTGCAGGCAGGTTTATGGTCAGATAAAAAGCCTCATACATTCTGCTGCTTACTGTACTGCTACAGCAAACCCCACAGGAGAGAAAAATCACAGATGAGATCTCTTTAACATCTCAGTTATTTCTCCTAGACAGCAATGAGATTAAACGGAGAGTGAATGGAAGCGTTTGCTTGAGTCTCTTGTGTCTCAGATGTTTCTCCTGAGAAAAGACCCAGAAATCGCACCAATGTCTCCATGAGAGTTTCAGAAGAGATCTCAACAATGTCTCAAACTGAGCTCAGATTTGCCAAGTCTGACATTGCTGATCAAATTTACCCAAATCCAGATTTTTTAAAGTACAATCTACATTCATTTTGTAGCTCCATATGTCATACTGTATTTTAACAATTGTCTCGTTTGTTTCTTAATTTATTCATTAAGCAATTTTAAGAAGGAACATGGAAGACAGCAGTCTCTAGCAACAGATCTATTCCCACTTGTAAATGGAGCTTTGTAGACTCGGCTTGTTGCTTCCTAGGGCAAAATGTTAAATGCTCTCTCTCGCTGTAAGCCACTTTGGATAAACGAATCTGCCTAATTGTTTAAATGAAGCGTAAATGAGACAAAGTTGATACTTAAATGAAACACAACTGTGATCTCAGTGAGATCTCCTGAGCTATGAAAGAGCAACCCTGGAGCAATTACAGTCCACAGTCTCGGGGGCTTACGGTACGCCGGAGGGGACAAATAAATCATTAGTGACTTACAGTGTCTCCTTTGGTGCCATGCTGACCCTGAGGACCAGGCAAACCACGATCGCCTTTCTCTCCCTGCTCGCCCGGGGGTCCGATGAGACCGATCAGACCGGGGTGACCCTGCAGAGAAACGCACACCATAACAGATGCTGCAGATCAGTGGATCACGGCTGGATGATGGTTCATTTACATACAGTGTTTTCATTGCGCAGTATGTGCTGTGAAACGTTCTTACAGTAACATTAGTAGAACATTTTTTAACGCTATATATTATTAATATCATATTTTTGATAAGTTGTTAATGTTTACGTAAAAACGTTACAGAATTAAAAATGTTTAAATAATGCTCTAATCACTAAACAAGAACTAAATATACTATGACATTTAGACTTCATAATTCACAGTTAACATTAAACAATGAATATATTATCGTCTCTCTACTGCCATCTCTGTTGAAAACATAAAATTGCAGATTACTTTACGATTACTTTACTTCACTGTGTTGAGATCAGATGAAGTCAAACTGACATTTCCCGGGAGATCAAACCTGACAGCTCAAATTATAAATCATTTTTATAAAAATACCGTTGCGAATCGGGGTGCTGGTGATCTGGTGTGTATTTGCTCAGTAACTGATTTTTGTTTATTTATAACCCCCCAAAAGCTATAGATTCGTAGGATATAGGATTCGTACATTTACTAAGAGCTAAAATATAAGAAGGTTTGTTTTAAAAAATATTTCTGCAGCTGAAACTTCTCCCCCGAACGACCCCGCGTGATTGGTCACAAGCTTTAGCTTTGACCTTGAACCTTTTTGAAATGTAAGACGCACCATTCATAAAAATGACAGCTGAGGAATTAAAATGTCACTGACCTTTTGACCTCTTGAGCCAGGGTCTCCTTTCAGACCGGGGAGACCAGGCGGTCCCTAAATAATAAAGGACGAGCGGCGAGAATTCAATTTGAGCGCATACACACATAAAAGAGAGAGAGAAATAAAGGACGTGTGAGGGGTAAGATTTCCTACCATCGGTCCAGGTGGGCCATCTTGACCAGGAGCTCCAGGAAGTCCCTGTTCGCCCTGTAAAAATCCATCCAATTACAAGAGCCCTTATTACAGCCTGTTTTGTTAAGCTCAGCTGTCAATTCACCATAGATGAATGTATAATAATACAGATTGTACAAGCAAAGAGAGTTGTCCCGTATAGTTATGGATGTGTGTGTGTGTGTGTGTATTTGTATGTGGTTTACACAAATGTGTATAATTACATGTGTAACACTTCCTGTGTCCTCATAAACCAAATGGCTTAAAAACATATTAAATGGTGGTATTTATTTCAATTAAATAACGACAAAAGTGTTCAGTGAAGGTCAGGTGTGTGTGTGTGTGTGTGTGTGTGTATACAGTGGCCCCAGAAAGTATTTGGACACTAAAGCCACATATAAATATATAAATGTTAATATATACAGTATGTACCCCCACAAATAGACACTTGATGAACTCCTGGGTTTGTCACATCACATGATTAATATTCATGAGAACAGCTGATCTGTGGTAGGTGTGATATTTTTGTTTAATGCAATGACATTATAATACACTATAAAGTGCAGCTTAAAAACAGTTCATTGGTTTTTGGGACCACGGTACATGTGTATGATAGTGGCATTATTAACTAGAGTGAAGGGTAAAATGAAAACCCACCACAGGACCAGGAATTCCCCTGAGTCCCTCAGGACCTGGCTTTCCAGCCGGTCCCTGAGGTCCAACTGGTCCAGTTTTACCCGGCGGGCCCTCAAGTCCTGCCTCACCCTGGAGGAAATAAAAATAATATAAAAACTATTTACAGACTCTAAGCTGTGTGAAATGAAACCGAATCAACACAGAACACGATCCACAAATTATATTTACAAAAATACACATTAAAGCACTATTTCAGTACTATTCATGCTAAGGTACAATAATTATTATTCTTTATGCTCGTAGCAAAGCTAAATGAGATCAAAGCAAGAGAAATATTGGAATCTCTGGTCTAACATAATCGACACAAACACAAATCCCAACAGCTTCCATAATGACAGGACGTTCCACGTGTATAAACAGTCAAAGTTGGGAATGATTTTTTCTGTGGCGGTCTGTGTTTTCATTATGACAGTGGAAACTACAGTGTGTGCTGGGTTGAATTGATTTGGAACCGTGCCGTGTTACCTTGGCGCCCTTCTCTCCTTGCCTGCCTTCAGCTCCGGCAGCCCCCGGGGGTCCCTGTGGACAGAGGAAGAGTGTTCTGTTTGAGCATTTGTCTGTGTCGGGCTATAAAACAAATGGTTAAAAGGTCATGGGGAGAACACAGTAGAACTTCAGGGATTTTTGCTTGATGAGTAATGAAGGGCGCATGGATTCGTACGGGGGGGTTAACGCGTTCTGTTGTCCGCAGCAGGTGCTTGTGGGTAATGTTCTTAAATAGCGGAGACCGGGGTTAGTTGTCACACTTTTCATTTCAGTGGATGCTTACTTTTGAAAATCAGTTTTTGTATAGAAATGTACTTTGATGTCTACCATAAAAGCACAGAAAGACTTTATTAAAGCTGTAAAACTACTGTTTATTAAACGCACGTTGACCTTTTGTATCATAGAAAACATTAGTGAAGTATGTCATTACTGTATTGATACGGGGCAAGTTAGTCAATTTATATTCATTTAAACATGTGACAAGTTGCCCCAATAACATGACAATGGAAATTAAACAAAACCTTGTCCCTGTGTGACATCTTGCCCCGGTCTCATGTCTCTCCCACATGTAAATGTGACTGGAAACCAGTATGAACTAATCAACTGTCAAGAGTTAAAGAATTCACATGGGAAAAAATAAAAATGCAGTAATTCTGCAGATAGTAATAAGTCTAGGGACAGCCTGACAAGTGAAAGAATAAGGAATAGCAGGAAATGATTTCCATATTCATTCCAAACTGCAGTCGGTGAAGTGCTGAGAAAGCAAAACATTTCTGTGTTGGATGCAAAACAAGCTCCAGCCGGAATAATGAGGAGAGTTATGTTAATGCCACGAGACCAGTTTCTCCACGAGACCAGCTTTCTCGCCCAGCAGGATTAAAACACCTTGGTGTCTCTCCAGCCACAGTCCCTCAGCCGTTGTGATCCGGATATGCTGATAGGATGTATAATGTTTCCAGGGAGACTGCCATCAAGTATATTGGGAAGACAAGTTGTGTTTCTCCAGATTTTGCATGAATAATGCATTTGTATGCGGAAAGAAACGCCATAAAGCTTTATGGAGGAAAAATGGGAACGCAAAGTTTGGCCTATAAAATTCCAAGCAGAGCCGTTTGCCGTCGAAAAGCGACATAAAAGTCACACAGGATGTGTAAAAATCTAGTACGCAGCTAGGATGAGAGCACCTGTAAGATTTAATCTTGAAACACGTGTAAACTCGTAAACCGGACCTAAAAAAAGGACACTGCAGCGCCAAAAATGGGAATGCGGCACCCGTCGACCAAATGCATGTCGCAACTGGTGTTTTTGCATAGAGCACGCTGTTGATTATAGGGAAGCAGTCTTTGTTGTGTGCGCTGCTGGTGTAGCCCCTCCCATAACCCCGCCCCTTGCCAGTTTTTATTGTGCAGAGTACACAAAGCTGTAAATCTGAATGGCAAGTATTATACAATAATTCAGGTACACAAGCCGTGCAACCGCGCAGCTGCAGGCGTCACGCGCCGCACGTAAACACAAAGACAACTGCTTAAAACGAGAAAATAACAGTGCGTAATAACATGAAGAAATAATGATATTTTGGCATTCGGTTCAATCTACTGCTATGGGCCAGAACACACCTCAACACAATATAAATTGAAAGAGTTTACTTTTTCCCTGTTTGGTAAAAATGATGCGTCATTTTTGTGAGCAGTGAAACAACGGCACTTTCCACACGGCGATGAGGTGTCACGCGGCAGAACAAATTTCTTCTGAGGTGGCGGGCGAGAAGGAGCTCGAGTTCCCATCACGAATGTGACAGTTATATTTCCTCTTCCTCGGTAAAATCCCAAACACAGCCGTCCCCTCATCGCTGTCAATCAAGCCGGCCCAGATCAATACACTGTGTGGACTGATTTTCTTCTCTCATCCTGAGAGAGCGGCAGAACCTCAGAGGAGGAAATGAGGAAATGGCTGCGACACCATTTAAACGGTGTTTTCGATTTCAGGCCGATGGTTTAGTATGCTTCATCATCCACTGAAGGACTTTGTTTTTTAGTTCGCGGTTAAGTGGTGCGACCCCGGGCGAGAAACCAATCAGAGCAGCCAATCATCTGCTCTGATTAAAACGAATATCTAAACAAAAAAGGTGACTCATCTTCCACAGGTCAGGGTTTTCGTAAAATGGCGTGTTTAATTAATTAATGGCAGTTTTAGTTTTAGTTGATTTGTACTTCCGAGTGAGATAACAATGTGTTTGCCTGTTTCATTGAAAATACTGGTTCTAAAAATAGCTTATCCATGCTAGAGATGGTACAGAAACATGTGGGATAATTATGCTAATTATGCTAACCGTTACTGTTTAAAATATGATAATAACGATGAAGGCTATTCTTACTCTCTTGCCAGGAGGTCCTGGTGGGCCAGCTTCTCCAGATGGACCAGGCGGTCCCTAAAACACAAAAAAATGAATACGAACAATTTAGATTAGCAGAAGTAGAACTTTTCTAAACCAGCAGATGGGAAATAACAGACCTTAATTTATAAATAAACTTTCATAACCCAACTTTCTCTTGCCATGGCCAATTTTGGGATAATTAATTGAACGCAATTAAGACACACTCTGAGTTTCATAAACACAAACTTTGCACGGGTATACATTTTGCGAAGTTATTCAACTGTGTGATTGATCGATACTAAAATGATGAACTTCTAATCAAAATAAGGGCTCAGTGTGCATTTCTGTCTTACTGCACAAAAC
>JAZGTI010014155.1:0-14315 GCA_036877585.1 Botia kubotai
TGTATGCGAGTGTGTGTGTGTGTGTGTGTGTGTGTGTGACCTTCAGACAGTAGTATCCAATGATACAGCAGAGTGAGATGAGCGTGTGCAGGACAGCCAGACTGTGCAGAATCATTTTCATGTAGCCAGTGTTCTCCTCCAGCTGGAAATAAACTTCCTGTGAATTCTTGGTGCAGTTATCACTCAGCCTGATCTCCACATCTTCATCACCCTCGTCAACGGTCGACGAAACCTGAAAACACGAGCGTTATTTACACATTTTTGATGACGCATCTGCGCCTACATTATAAATCAATACTCGCCTTGTAGAACAGCAAAATAAAATTGATGGCAAAAGTGAAGAACAGGGCCAACAATCGCATGTTGTAGAAATTCCGCGCAAAGCAGTTCTGCGGAGGAAATGAAGACATTATGCAGATCATCACCACACATATGGGCGCCGGGGCCCATATGGCCAAACATCTGTCAGAACGCGTGTACAACAACAGAGAACGAGAGAAAGCAACACACCAGCAGTTTGGTCTTCTGAGAGCAGAACGTTTTCCAAACGACCGATTTGTGGATGTCGGGTTCCTCGGGTTTAGAAGAGCCAAACTTCCTGACTCTCCCTTTAGCCTTCTTCTCTTTCTTCTCTCCCTCTTTTGCACTGAGAAATTAAAATGCGACGTCTTTCTTTATACTGCGTTACACAACTCGCAATTGTTTTTGCCAAACCAACCGTCCGATGTGTTTTTACCCCTTATCTTAATATTGTGCAAATATCAAAGCTAATGGAAATGAAATATTGTGGATTTGCATGTTATTTCAGAGCGACTAACAGTAATTCTCCGCATTCTACGATATTTTAATTTCACACCCAAATTGTTCAGGGCTGGACAGCTTAAATACGCAGGAGAACTACAGAGAATATTAAAACATTTCTGCATAGTTTCCCTGAGCTGCCCGCAGGGTTCAGTAATAATACACTTGAAAGCTGAAAATCAGTGGGATTCCTTGTTAAAGCAGCGGTATTTTCTCTCATTTAAACGTGCGAGTTTGATCTTTTCCCAGTATGGAGCTCTTACATCGCTCTCTCAGCCTCTGAAACCTTTTCCTCTTGCACCGCTCGAAAATCGTCCTCAGAGACATCCACCTGTTGTGATAACAACAGAGCAGAAATAAAGGTACACAAAGAGACTACAGGCAACACAAACGTCCACTTAGTGGACAAATGTTTAAAATGGACATAAACGTCTGCTTAGCTCGCACGGATATTTAAAGTGGACACAAATGTGCATACAAATATTGACTTAACAGACAGAAATGCTTCAAAGTGGACACAAATGTCCACTGAAATGTTTACGCTTATGTCCGCATCATGGGTGTGAACAGCTAGTGACTAGTAACTAAATACATAAATGCCAAAACGTGATGCTTATATATTTGAGTAAGATGACATGTTTATACTCTGGACTATTGACCTGATATTTGGAGATGTGTAGAAGATCATCCAGGCCAGCTTGTTGGTCACCTCTCAACAGCGTGTACTTTCCACCCTCCTTCTTTAGACACAAACCGAAAATATCTGTGAGGAGCCGAGGGTCTTTGGAAACGGCAGACAGATCCAGACTCAAGCCTCTGAGATCACCTCGAGATGAAAGCCCACGCGTGTAACTGTAATTTTCTCTGTCTTCTTCTTCTCCATCCCCTGTGACCTCCAGCATGGTAGGATCTCGAAGGTCACCGAAAAGGTCAGCCAGTTTCATCTCTTTAGCCACATCAATAATCCATCCACTCAAGAAGATGAGGTAGAACAGATAAAGGTAACACCAAGCCACACCCACAATGGCACGAGTGATAAGCAGAACAATGTTCTGGAAGAAGGAGAAGATCGCTGAGAAGATACCCTTGATGGTGATCTCCTTTATGTGCTTTCGGATATTTTTTATGGAGAGAAGATTCATCATGGAGAACCATCTCGAGTCTTTGGCCATCCTGCTGTCTTCTGTAAGGTTTTCACCTTTTTCTACCATTTCTTTCTCTTCATCCTTTACTTTTGGTTCCTCTCCACTTGAACCGGAGATCTGTGCAGCGAGCTGCATTTCAAAGATGGTGTCTTCACAGAAGTTGACAAACAGTTCCATCTTTTCCTTCCCTCCTCCCGTATTTACCACATCAAAGATGAACTGTCGCTTGCTCTCCTTCACCTGAATCCACATGCAAACACTTTAGACTAACAGAGGTCTCAGAACATTGGTCTCAAAGTTCACAGAACATTGGTCTCAAAGTTCTCAGAACATTGGTCGCAAAGTTCTCAGAACATTGGTCTCAAAGTTCTCAGAACATTGGCTAATGTTCTCTAAAATATCTAAAAACATTTAAAAACATCCTTGCAGTAATGTTAAAGTTTTTTTAACATTTTTAACATTTCAATATTTTATACCATATATATCAAATATGTTATTCTTTTAAGTTGTTAGTGAAACATATATAAACGTTACAGAATGAACAAAATATTTTAATAATATAGTTAAGACCAGGTAATAACATTCATATAACATCTAAAAAATGGATGTTTTGACTGTTCCTAGAGTTAAATTTTTTTAACTTTATGGGAACATTACGGAAATGTTCTTACCACTTAAAATTGTTAGCTGGGATGGCCCAAAACCGCCCAACATTAGTCATTAAAATTATGCAACAAACAATTTAAATTATATAAAGACACCCTTATATAAGTGAATTATGTAAGACACGCACTAGCACACCACAAAAGTACACTCGTAAAAAATCTTTCATTACCTGCGGTTTCTCCCACTGTGTGCGGCTGGATTCGCTGATCTCAAAGTAGACTCTCTCAATCCGTTTACCACTACCCAGGATTTCGATCCTTCCGAGATGAGATTGGAAATACTTAAGCACGCTGTCAGCCAGCTCCAAAAAATTCTGCAAACGAGCATCATGGGGCATATGCTCGGACAGATTGGTCAGAAGAACTGCCACATTAAAGCCGATATCTTTGGCCGGTTCGTGAAAACGTGTCACAAACTCGTGGTAATCCAGAAGCTCACTTTCTGTTTCTGCACAGGACAGCAGAAATTCCATCTCGGACTGCGAATAACGCTTGAAGCTTTCCATGGCTCGCTGGAAGTCCTTTCTGGAAATGAGTCCCCTGCCATCTGGGTCACATTCCCTGAAGGCTTCCGAGGATGTGAGGTCTTTGAGTTTGAGGAACATATCAAAGAACTTGAGGATCATTTCGACATTGCTGGATGATTCCACCAGCATGTCCACCATCTGTTTGCCAATGGTCCCGTTTACCACATTTCCTAGAAACACAAAGAAACACTTACATGCCTAAAATGATTGCAGGACACAACAGTGTCACAATTGCCCTGAATGAAGACCAAGAAGAAGTTTGCACGGTTCTCCTTACGTTGCTCCTACCTTCAAGCATAGAAAGCAGCATTACCACCATGTCCTTCTGTAGGTCCATTAAAGTCTTCAGTAGCTCAATCTGGCTGGAATCCTGCATGCAAACAAATGGCCAATTTTGTCTCTTAGTTCTTTTGAATTTCCTATATTAGTACTGTGTGATTATTGAATCAGGTCTATAGCACTTCTATGCCTACAAACAAACCTGAGAAAGCTTCATCTGCAGGTGAGCAAACACATGAAGGAAACCCACTACAGCATCCCACAGACGACTGTGAGCCAGACTCTGCTGGTTACCAGCACATGGACCCTAAATCACACACCACAATAGAGATTTCAATGGATGTCGCAGAATAAATCAGGTGTCTCACAACCTTAAAGAACACACACACACACACTCAGTGTTTTTTTTTTATTTCCTTAATTTTTGGTTGCAGCTAGACTATATCACATTTATAAATGTCGTAGAAACCTCATCTTGAAAATGCAAAACGTTATGTGTTCATTTGCAAATCTACAACAAAAATATAAACATTTTACAGTTGTGATTATTCACAAGATTATTCACAAGATTATCCTGCCAATAACATCCGAGTCTTTTCGATTTGAGCAAATATGTATCTATTACATTAAGTACTGTTTATAAAACATTATCACAACCAATTCACAACATTAAAGAAACACTTTACATACTCATAGAAAAACACAGTAATGCCAAAAACATTTTTTTTAGTTTCTAGACATGTTTTTGCATACAGCTAGCAAAAAAAACTCTGAACCTCTAAATTTAGACCGAGCTGGGTTTTTTGGAGACACGTCTCTGCTGACACATTTAAATACAGCATGTGTTTGTTTGTGTGTGTTTACCTGAATGTACTCGGTGAGAGTGTTGAACACCTGCTTGGCCACGCTGATGGCTTTGGAGAAGTTCTGCTGACCGCGCTCATCAATCATACTCTTCCCTGAATAATACCAGTAGAAATCGCTGATGGACTCCTGCAGATATGAAATCATCCATCACTCTCAGTATCACACACTCAAATACGGGTGGCCTGTCAGCACTCAACGGTTAATGGAAACCTGATCAGGCCACAAACTCAGTTTCGCTGTTTCGAGTCTCTCTCCGACATGGAAAATTCAAAGCTAAAAAATCTCGCACCATTTTCGGCAGCTATCAAGAATTTTTCAGGCCTGTTGCTACTACATTACAAACAGGAAAAATGAAACAATTAAAGCTGCAATCTGTAATTTCCGTTACTAGGCAAGTAAATAACAGATCAATGTTTAAAACATTCGTCTTCTTAGCCTAATTAACAACGGTAAGTTTATAATAATAATTTATAATTTAAGGTGTCGAGTCTGATTTCGCTGTAAATGACGTTTCAATTTGTGATGATGATGATGAAGATAATGAGCCAGCTACTACTGTTCATCTTGTCTGGATGCTGAGGATGGTGGAGCATTTGTCGTTTGTTCTTACAGCAGTTGTTCATAATTTAAAGGTGTCATCCTTGCTAAGAAAACAATTCTGCAAGTAACCTGCAATTTTATGTTTCAAACAGAGATGGCGATAGAGAGGCAACATGTATGGATTGAAGCTTTAAGAATTTAGTGTTTCGAGTTGAAGTTATTTATCCTGCCTGAACCCTGAGCAGATAATCCACAGTAGAGATGATGAGGTTGACTGTTGTGTTGTTCCCCGTTTGAGTCCTCAGGTAGTTTTGAAAATCTGTGGAGAGAAAATATCTTCGCTATGCGCTTCTCAACGTTCTGTAGTGCACATGTCCGTGGTTTCTTATTTAAATAAAGAGAAACCAATCTAAAAACTAAATACAGTTGTTTTAGACTAACCAGCCATAGTGGTCCACAGCTATCAAAAACAACAAGAATAAAACAACCACAGGAGGAATGACTATTCACTTTATGTCTGTTCGAACCTGTGTTATGACCTTCACAGAGCAGCTGAAGGAATCGGAAAAGGTCACAGGTCTGCTGTGCATCTGCCATTACCCTACTATCACCTGACAGAGAGAGACAGACAGACGGACAGACAGAGAGAGATACACAAAGAAGGGAGCAACACACAGAAAGAGTGAGGGAAAGACAAACACAGAGAAAGAAAAAAATCTGCCTCTTCTGATACCTACATTTAATTTTCAAAAAAGCACTTCTGTGTTCTAGATGTCAGTGATTTACCTGAATTGTCTTCAGCACCCACTCCTAAACTCTCAGCTTTGATCTGCCTCTCAAATGCGTTCAAATCCAGCACACTGTGACACACAGAATTACAACCCCGACATCAAACACACAACCACAAACTCACACAGACACTCAGAAGACCCTTCCATTACGACAAAGGAACAGACCGAAGGGAAAAAAGTGATGTTTTTTCTGCTGATTAGACCGAGTAACGTGGGAAATTGAAGAGGGTTGTTAGGGTTGAGGGCCGATAAATAGTTGAACAAAGCACTCTACCATTTTAAGGAGCTTTCTGTCAGGAAAATGTCTGAGAATGCATTAGCCAATAACAACCCACCTGCAAGACTGCATTAGGCCGACCAGACTGTGAAAGAACGACACGTCTCGCTTCTGCCTCAAGTAATCCAGCATCTTCTGTAAGTTCAAAGGTGAGCGAAGAGGATTCATCAACGGAGAATATAAACACAAGGACGTTGTGATATTCCACATCAAAAGTTATTTATACTGGTGAGACAGTCTGACCTTCTCAAACCCACCTGCTGGACAGATGTGTTTCCTCCATTGAGTATTGCGATGCCAAGCTTCAGAGTGGCAGCCACCATTGAACCCATATCACCTGGTTCAAAAAATATCAAATCCAACTTTATCTTCAGCAGAGTCAGAGTGTTTAAAACAACAAGTCAGAGCAGGTTGACTTAAGATACCAGCATAAAAGTTAAACTGGTGACACTTTACAATAAGGTTCTTTTTCGTTAGCATTGGTTAACGCACACGAAACACGAGTTAACAATGAATAATACACTTCAATAAATGCTTTTGAAATGTTGATTAACACAAATGGTAAGGAGACCACACTGAACACTGATCTGTTTATGCATTTGCTTAGTAACAGATTTTAGTTTATTTTGAACCAAAAAAGGCCGCGGCTTTAACTAAGATAACTAATGCTAACCAATGGAAGCTTAATGTAAAGTGTTACCGTTCAAATTACATTCGTTTTTTTAGCTTCGTTTGCACTAGTGATTTGCATACATCTTATTGAATTCGGCTTAAAAAGGCGGATGCTACACGCAAATAACCTGCAATTCAGTCTTAGTGATTTCCCCTAATAAGTTTGGACTGATACCTCTGCTGGCGCTGAGGTTCTGTAAGACCATCTCAGCAGCTCCACGTTCATGTAGTCGGGCCTGCTGATACAGCAGCCTCTGCTTCTCAATCTCTTTTTCCTGCCACAATCAATCAGTTGATCAATTTACAAAGAAATGAAACACATCAACTGTTCCTCAGTCTGTTTTTCCTCAAGTCAATCATTGATTACGTAATTAATGAACCGAGTACGAAACAACGTCGACATCTTCTGCTGCTACACTTCTGGCTCTTTCTCCTAAAACAAATCGATACCGAATCAGACTCTCGTATAACCACTTCAGTTTCTCACTGCTGACCTCGAATGATTTCAGCCCATCTTCATCCTGGTCTTCCTCACTCTGGCAACTCTATAATGATATTGCAGATAAGGGTTTTGGTGGTGGAACCAGACAATGTTGCTGTGGATATCTGGACCAGGCTCAACGGTGGCTCTTACCGTAGCCATGATATCAGCATAGCACATGTACAGAACATCCTCCTCCAGTTTACTGTAAATACAGAAGAAGTCAACATGGCCACTTTCAGGCTTGGTGTCACATGGTCGACATGATGTCACTTCCAGGCTTCTTAAAGGTACGGTAAGCGATTTCTGAGAAATGCTATTGATATTTGAAACTGACTCCTAAACAATTTTGTAAATATTTCCAAGATTTGCTGTGTGTCTGTTCTGTGTGTGTGCGCTGAAAAACATAGTGTGTTTGAACATAGTCCTGGCTGTATAAATAGAAGGACAAAAACAAAGTGGATCGGACCGATCACCACAACACCCTTGTAGCCAATCAGCAATGGGGGCGTGTCCACCACCTGTTAGTCGTTTCCTGTGTAGCACAGTGTGTTCATAGTTTTGAGGGCTGAGCAAATAAGGAGGGGTGCATTATGGGTGTCAATTTCAAATCAACAGCACTCTCAAAAATTACTTACTGCACCTTTAACTAGCTTAACCAGATAAATCATACTGGTGGACCAGCATTTTATTTTGTTGAAAAACAGTATACCTATGCTGGTCCATCAACTAGATCAGCACCAAACTAACATCAACCATACGGGACAAGCTGATTACAGCTTCTGCTTTCAGTAGGGTTGGTCTACACACACACACACACACGTACACACACACACACACACACACCTCCTCCCAGTCAAGGCACTTCGCCTGAAGAGATTGATAAGCTGGTGAAGTGGATCAATCATTTTGCTCTGCTTCAGTCCCTCCTTTACAATCTCTACATGAGATGCTTTCTGACGGGTAAAAAACAGCATTTCAGATACCACGGAATCAAAAAACTTCAAGGTATAAAAATACATTTGAGAAATGAAAAACGATAGTCAGGCACTATCGGTGAATACAGTCTCACAGCCATATCTTCAATCAGTCTGTCCTCAGGTGAGCCGCACGCTTCCTGCAGCCAGACTCGCTCGTAACCCTGAAGGAAGAGGTTTACCGCTCTGTGCCTGCAGAGGAAGACAAATGTCACGTTAAAATGAAGTAATTAATATCGGTTGCGGTCTACTAAAATGCAAGAACGCTCTCTTTATCTGAGGGCTTGTTCAACAGCATTACAGTTTTTACGTATTTCTGCAGCCCTTCAGCTGTTATCAGTCAGGTAATTAATAATGTCATTAAAACAGGAAATGGACTTGTTCTAATTCTCTCATGGGCTTTGCTGCACACCTGGGCAGATTGTACAAAGGAGCCATTCTCAAGCACGCCACTACAGCCCGTTTCCTCTGCTTGGACAGCATCTTATGCCACACGGCCCTCTTTATCTTCTGAGGGTGGGTCACCTGAAAACAACCACACAATCACCAATTGCAATTGTCTGGTGTTAAAGCTGTAATCTGTAACTATTGTCTCTCCATCGCCATCTCTGTTTAAAACAGGACATTGCGGGTTATGTACTTGTCTTTACGTACATCAAAGTCAAATGAATTTTCGGAGAAATCCGACCCACACTTCTTAAATTATAAATTATTATAAGCTTACTGTCGTAAATCGGAGCAAGGTAAGAAGAGCGTTTTGAACGCTGATCTGTTATGTACTTGCTCGGTAACTGATTTTTAACCTAAGAAAAGTTACAGATTCCAGCTTTAAAATGATATTTGTTCATGAAATATGCAGCCACCAAAATGGCATCCCGTAATCCCTGAAATGTTGTCATTGTACTTTTTACAGCAAAATGTTTTTTAAACCGTATCAAAGGAGTTTCCAGCCTTGCTGGGATTTATTGGCTGTTTTTTCTTCATTATTTGATCCAAGCCATCCATTTCAAAAAGCTGCATTATTTCGTCTGTAACACAACCTGGTCCAGGTGGTGGAGGACACGAGCGATGTTTAAAATCCTCTCAGCGCTGACGGGATCTGCCATGTTTTCACCAAGACTCTGATAAAAAGAAAGAGGTGAGAGAAGACTCAAACAGCCGCTTTCACAGGACATTATCAGCACTTTCTCAGGCTGTTTGTTGGCACACCTGTTGCAGGCTGCTTCGGATGTATTCCCTCACCTCGTCCTCCGTGTCTCTCTGGAAACGCATTCATATTTCAGGCGTCAGGTAAATTACATACAATATTTCTGGAGATGAGAAATGTATTGATTCTGCAAACGCTGTTACTATTGATCCGTACCAACAGCGGCCGTACCTGTGAGAAACGACTTTTGGCCAGGGCGACTAGGCCCTGATCGTCATGGCAACAACCGTTCAGGGCAACCGAGAGAAGTTTTTTTGGCGCGGTCAGAATAAGTGAGGTGTGTGTGGAGTAGCGATCACCTTTGCGCTTCACCTTTCCCCTCTCCTGGTCACACGCCCCTCCCTTTTTGGAAAAGCGATAATTTAGCTCATTTAATATGATTGAACGGCATGATTGAGGTGAATTATTACTTGTTTATATAGAAGTTTATGTGTGCTTCTAGGTTTACAGGCCAAAGATTAGCTTATTTTCACAGAAAAGAGCGTAAAATCAGGGCAAATTAAACCTGGCCAGGATTAAGAGAAACTGTAGAGGGCAAATGGTCATTTACAGAGTAAATGAAGGGAAAAACAAACAAAATTATCCTGATGAAATGAGACCTTCTCTTTTCTGCTTCTGCTGCTGTTCACCAAGAATGACATGTTGTTGATTTCATTCTGAACTACGAAGTTCTGTTCTTCCCATTTGAAATTCTATAAAACCAAGAACAACATCAAGGCAAGAGAGTGAAAGACAAATACTGGATTTCTGAACAGAAATTAAATGTGAGATAATGAATGATGAGATAATGAATGAGAAGATGAAATCATAATCTGAATATACACGTATTTCCTGGTTTCTTTAGGTCCATTTATAGCATTAAACAAAGTCAAACCTACTGTATCCCAGCTAACAGGGAACGTTCTCAGAACGTTGGCTAACATTCTCTAATAGTTCTCTCAACGTTATCAAAAATGTTCTTAAATTAACATTACGACTTTTTTACTGTTACATATCAAATGCCAAAGGTATTATACTTAAAGAGTTAGTGGAAGGTTTTAAAAATGTTACAGAACGTTACAGAACAGAATCTTACAACCAAGCAATAGCGTTAATTTTGTTAACTAATTAATTAATTAACTTTTTTAACCTATATGTTACTTAATAAAAATGTAAGTGAAATGTTCTTACACCCCAAAATTTGTAGCTGGGATGTTTACACAACAAACTTTTATTTCAATGTATTGTTTACGATGTGGCTCCTTCAAGGTGTTAGACATGAGATGTGTGACTGAGGGGGCTCACGTGAGATTTAGCCCAGAAAATGAAGACTTCAGCTGCAAGGCTGAAAAGATTCTCAGCACCTGCGTTTACTTCTCTCAGCCAACTCATTCTAACAGCAGAAATAAAGAGAAGAGCCATTTAAGGCACCAATAAACCAGTAATTGTCATACAATAGCTTACAAGCACAATTTCTCACCTGTGGAGGTCTATAAATGGAATTAGTAAAGGGTAAAATGCGTAGATATCTTGCACCAACACTGTAAACCTCTTCTGGATGTCTAGCTCCCTCTCTGAGAGATCACCCCGCCCCTCCGTCTTCATATGCTCCTCCTCCAAATGCACTGACTCCGCCCTCTTCCTCAACTTTTCCATTAGGGGTAGGAAGTGAGTCTTTAAGAGGTGTGGCTCTGCTTTACTGGTGATTGGCTGGCCAAACACTGAAGGAAATGTATGCGCTTTATGCGTTGCATTTGTGACTGGATTTGTATTTTTTAATGTTATTTCCCAATTTGTGCTAAAATTATCATTTCGCTAGTAAAATCAACTCACCGGCAAGCCGTTTCATCCAAGCACTATCTGCAGTCCCCAGATGTGCATTGATGATGGTAAGGATGTGACCCAGTAGGGCATTTGAGTGTTGGGGTGTGACAGAAGAACAGTAGCCATCCTCAGATGATTGGTTTTCTGCCTCCCCCCATCGAGAGATATAGCTACACAACAGAGGAATTGTCACCTCTGTAACCCTCCTTAAAAGGGCGTGGCGGGCAGCTGGCCCCGCCCCTGCAATCTCTTCAACCTCTGAGAAAGCCTCCTGCAAAGAGGGGAGGAGCCTACAGGCTCTCTCAGCTAGAAAGAGCACAACCACACTTATAAGAGCGTATGACTGTAGAAATACGTAAATGTACTATTGAACTTTTTTTGCTTTTACCTTCATCACTCATAGAGGATGGAACATCGCTCAGTTCCAAGAAACACACGGGAAAAGCTGCCGATAATGCCGCCAGACACTCCCCCAGGACGGACCTCTGCCTATCAAAACATAGATAAAGACTGATTGGCAGATGAACCACAAGCCTAGACATGAGGTAATATCTAAGGAGCGCTGAGGTTATATATATATATAACCTGTTATTTATTGTATTTATATATACTACAATAAATACAGTAAATAACAAATATATAAAATAAATTTTACAATATTACCTCTCCATAAAGGTACTATTACAGGTGCCAAGAATATAGAGGCTGCTGAGGATCCTGTAACAGTAGGCCAGCACTTCATCAACTAAAAGACAAAAGAAACTTTTTAACTATGTAAATCCCTTTATAAACACTGAAGACTCCAAAACAAGCACATTTATAAGAAACGTAGTCTCTGTTTTGCAATTAGCCCCACATGAGTGGAAAAACAAAGTGAAGTAAAGTTTTATGTGAGCACTCTTTATTCATGAGAGGCATGTAAATCACAGGAATAAACGATTCAGCCCAACCGCGTGTAAGATTTATTCATATGACAGCACAACTGGAAAAGACAAAGCTGTGAGCGAACGGTTTTCTAACGAAATGCTAATCAGTTCATACAACAGCAGAAATATTCAGGTATGAATGATTCAGTAGATAATGTAGCTCAAGCACGAGACAGACTTCTGCTAGCACATTCTGCTAGCACACTCGTGAAGGTGACTGTGTGTATAGAAGATGCGAGGTCACATTCAAAAGAAAACATTCTCGGACCAAAACAGAATGTGAAGGAATACCAAATGCTGTTGAAGAATCTCGCTCAAAGCGACTGCGTTCTCACGGTTTGGTTCCTTCAGATCTTTTTTGGAGCCTTTCAGCTAAAGCCAGCTAAAGATGCTCGATGCTTAAAGGTATGGTAGGCGATTTCAGAGACGCTAGCAATAGCAACATAGCTTTGAAAGATCTCCCTCCTTTCAAAACGATCTCCAAAGAAACACCTTGGATAAACATTTTATGATCCTGCGCCTTCCATGGAAGTATGTATTTATATAAATATACATAGACCACTTTACTTAGGGATTGCTATCAAGATGTGAAGACAATTTCAATCAGCATAACAAAAAATGTTTCTGGAAAAAATTGCCTACCCCCGCCTTTAATTGACGACGTACAGGCAATTTGTAAGAGAGGCCAGTTTTAAGTTTGGGGTATTGGAATTCTTTATACACCGCACATTCTCAATTGTAATACAAATCCAGGCACACACGGCCACGAACAAACAGGAGAGAGGCCAAGCACAAGGCTCAATACACGTTACTGTTTCCTGTGCAGACAGGAAGTGGCTGGAAAAACAGGGGAAAGTGAAAAGGGAAGTAATCTGCTCAATGCAACACCGTTCTCAATACGTTTCCACCTCAAGCTCTATTTATTTTCCATTATCTACTTTTCCAGTCCATTCATCTTATGACATACTAATCTATTCATTATGTATTCAATTAGGCGCTGCTATTTCTTCCATTCATGTCACCCGTCTTTCCACCCAATCAGCTCACCGATCAGCCCCCCGTCCTGCTGCCTGTAAGAGTCGTGCTGGAAGAGGGCCGTCAGCACTGGAATCAGGGTGCTGGTGGTGTATGTTACGACCTCGCTCTCCGCCCTGCTCTGGGTTTGGTTCAGCCCAAACTCGTCCCGGGTCACATTTTCCACCATCAGCTCTAAATCCTCTGCCGCAGCTTGGAAAAATGACCACAGCGATGACCTGATGGATTCGCCGGCGCTTTTCATTATCGTCCTGGAAACAATCAACAGGAGTTAAAAAACACATTATGGGGCTCATTTGTGTCATTAAAATAGAAAAAAGTTATATAAAAAAATGTTACTTTTCAAAAACAATTTTTGAAATAAATATACTGAAATCAGTATAATATAATTTTATTATTCATATATCGGTATCTTATATTTATATCTATTTATCCATGTCTACACATTCCCTCATTGACTGTTTAATCAATCCATAACTTTCGCAGCTCTATCGCTCCGTTTGAAACACAATTGCAAGCTAGTTGACACACTTTTCTTTGAGGACCTTGACGTCAAATGAAGCCAAACTGACAGAAAATCAGACCCCACATCTCAAATTATAAACAATTACTGTACGCTTGCCGTTGTGAACTGGGGTGAGTTGAGCATTTTAAACACAGATCTGTTATGTAATTGCTCAATAACTTTAAAAGTTATGGATTGCAGCTTTAAATGACACTACATCAACTGAGCAATAGACATCGTGGTTATAGTAAAGAGCCAACAGCAAATTTGATGTTTTGTTGTATATCAGGGTGTGGCATTAACTACCTGCCATCCAGGGACTGTGCCAGCATTTGTAGGCAGCTTACCACAGCAAGGGCATCATTTCCTAAAAGGAAGCATGGCATTGAGCTCGGCGTAATCCAGATAAAGCTCCAGCCTCTGATTTATGTTTTCCAGGGAGGCCGGGTAAATAAAATTAATGAGGTATGTGAGCATTCACCTCAGCACTACAAGGCTGAGCTGAGTGAATCACAGCAGTGAAGCATTCAGAGACAACAGCATCTGAATATAAAGAAGCGCTTCTACCACAATCACCCAAAACAGCTTTTCAGTTCAATTACATCTGAGAAAGAAACACAGAGAGAGAGAGAGAGAGAGAGAATGAAAAAAGAAATAACAAGAGAACGAAAAACAGAGACAGAGAGAAAGAAAGAAAACAAAATTAAGGAGGGAAGAAGAGGGAGGGAAAGAACGAGAGAATGAAAGAAAAGAAAACAAAAGGAAGGAGGGAAGAAGAAGGGAAAGAGAAAAAGATTGAGAGATAAAGAAAGAAAGA
>JAZGTI010014156.1:0-14313 GCA_036877585.1 Botia kubotai
AGATGATGAATTTCGGTCAGTAATTCTGACAGCAGTTGTAGTATTTCCTATCAGTGTGGAAAAATGCTTTCAGCGAGGTTTTCAAAGCCCTTTTTTAGAGGGAATTCACCAGTATTTTCTTTTTTTTATTTGAAGCAATTTTTTTGTGGCAGACAGTGACAGTGTCCTCTGAGCTCAGCTCAGAGAGCTCTTACCTCATGCCTGAAAGCATGAGGCAAGCCTGAAAATCTCTGTGGCACTGACTCTTTTAAACTACCTGACACAAACATTAACTTGAATTTGTCTCCCCTTGCCTGACAGAATCATTTTGTGCAGGACTGTTGTTTATGTGGAGTGTCTTGCTGTTGATGGATACAATAAACAATCACTGTTTTTTTTTTGTCTTTCCTTAAAAGTTCAAAGTGCCGGCAGCCACAAGTGCTATCATCACAAACGGTAAGCAGTTAGCATGACAATTAAAGGAACAGTCCTCTCAAAAAATAGAACCCATATAAAACCCATATTAATGTTCAGTTTTGGATGAACTGTTACTTTAAGGTTCTTAAAAGCAACCATCGATATTGTTATTGCTTATGCTTAGGGTTAAGAACTTGAACAAAACCTTACTCGTTCTTCAGCTCAGATCTTGTAAGTTTGTCCCATATCTCTTTGTTCTGCAGTCGTTAAGGAAAGGAAAAAGACATCTCTCTGGCAAGCACAGGCCAGTTATTAAACAGATGGTTTGAGCTGTGATTGTTCAGCTTTCAGTGCTTCCCCCTCCTCGTGGCTTTCTTTGCCCACCTGTCTGATTTATTGATTGTTTTTAAGAATGATTGTGTTGGGAATGTATTTACATTGTGATGATGATGATCTCTGTGATGATTGTTTTCTGTAGATGGCATCGGCATCAACCCCGCGCAGACAGCAGGTCGGTCTAGTTGCTTTCAGTCAGCAATCTGCCTGTAATGTCTGCTATGTCATTATGTAAATTGTTCTGATACGTCCAGAAAATAAAGCTTTTCTGGCTTTTTTATGTGTAAATGGATGTTTGTTTGTTTGTTTGTTTGTCTGCTCATGCCACTGGCTGTTCGCAGTTCCACATTGCCGCCCCATTCTCTGCATATTATCACGTCGATCTTGTCAAATTAAACATCTCATCTCACTTACAGCTGTTTAGATGCATGACTGATTTTATTCCATTTTCCTGCCTGTCCTTCACAATCTCCTGCAAGCAAATGCACGGACGACCGGCTTCTGTTTATTATTTGCCTACCCGCCTTGGGACCTTTTGCGATGTCTCTCCTCCAATAGATCTTGGATGTAAATTCCACATATTACTTGATGAATATTGATGGTGGGCTTAAAGGATACTTGCATCAATTATATCACTCCCCATAGATTGAATGTATCATTCCAGATGTTATATGTCATTTGAAGAGATCTCCGTAATCTGTTATCTGAAATCTATGAGGATGTCTAATGTGTCATCCCTGTGGTGTAGTGTCAGCGGCTTTTAATCTCTGAACCCTGTGCTGCATGTAATCACATGGAAACAGTCAGTGATTTGTCATACGTGTCATGGGTTAAGGCCTAAATGTCAGCTGAGCTGTAATTCATTAGCTTTACAATAACCACATGTCTAGCCTGGCTCCAGCTTGCAGACGGTTTGCGTTATAGAGACGCATGTACCTTCAGTGCTTCTGTGCTGAAGTTACATGCTCTCCTACTAAATATAACCTACACTCAGACACCTGAATAGGCTGATTTCTGACATTTCTAAAAGCAATGAGAACCAAGCAAACGGCATGTCTGGGAGTTTTTTTATTAGCTGTTTTTGTGCAAGTGGCAATATTTTATGAAATGCTGTTGTTTTTCGAATTCTGATGTATTCCTTATTCAAATAATGTGCCCTATTCCCCTACTAAACCTTATCAGCTTGGCTCATGAATATTAATAAGGGGCATAGTGTTCACTCAGCATGCTTTACTGCAAGGCTAGCTGTAATAGATTAGCCCGTACCACCTGTGCAGTCGTATAGGCCACCACTGAAAGAAGGTTATATTGATTGTTATAAAACAAATAGTTCCGACCCATGAAATCTGATTGGATTTTTTAACACACACCTGAACACCATACACCTGATACTTTTGTTGCCTAGCAGCCACATACATATAAAAACTAGCACTTTGTCGACTCATAGTTTGAGATTATTATTTACAAAAATTGAACTGCTAATCAAACATCTGTGTCCTGAATCATATGGCTGTTTTCCCCTTTTCATAAAAGGCACTTGAGTCTTTGCATTATTGTACATTATTATTATATTTTTTCCACTGATTAAAAGGGGTTCAAAAATCACAGTAACACAATCCCAGGTGTATTATACTTTCAATACTGTTGTGCCTAAATGCTGTACCAAAAATAATCCAAACATACTTGTTTGCTTTATCAGTATAGTTTTGGTTTTATTTGTGAAACATATTTGTGTAATATACCTGATCTCTTTAAATCTGCAGGAAATGTGTTCTTGAAACACGGCTCAGAGCTTCGTATCATTCCCAGAGACAGAGTGGGAGGAGAACGCTGTCCACGGATGTGACTGTCCAGTCGTGATTTTCTGTCACAGATGATGAACGAAGTATTTAATGTCCGACCATGAGGTGTCAGCTCTCAGCTGCTCCAACAGGCACTGCAGCAGCTCGAGTCTGTCAGAGTACCTCACAAATCTGAGTAACCACCCCCCACCCAACTTATACACTCATATGACACTGATCTGCACAACTGTGTTTGTGCCCAGAATTAAGTACCATTAGTTTTTTTTTTTTTACAACATTTTACATGAGCCATGAGACTTATTTTTGGAACTTTTCACAACCTATATTTTAGACATTCTGATATTAGACATTCTAAAGTCTAATTGTGTAATTTTTGTATTAAGTCCAAATTAAGTTGCATTAAGTTCAAATTCTGTTCATAAAATTATTTCCATTTTACTGTGACTGAGCATACAAATTCATGACAGACAGTCATCATTTGCCTTTTTTAACACTTATTTTTCCAGAAACAGCTTTTTTGATTTATGTATTATGCATTGTGTAGCTGTTATCAGAAATGTAATTAAACACATCAGTGTTTTGTAGGTCAGTGATGTAATCATCTATTCGAACAATACAAAAGTGTGGTTAAAAGAGCTCTAGATAGGATAATAAAAAAACATGTATTTCATAATGTACTTACTGTTCAATGACAAACTTTAGTAAAATAACTATTTCTACACTAGTTATTAAAAATGGAAATGTTACGTAAATCTGCTGAATGAATGCTCTGCGAATTATTTCTTAAAAGATGCGTAACTTCGCAGGTCACTTAAGTCAGTGGTTATTCTTCTGCATTAAGGAATAAAATCGCTGCTTTCTGGACAATCTGAATAGTACATCAGGCTGTTAAATGACAGCCGTCTGCCTTTGCTTTTACACCCTCCATTAGTCTTAGGCAGTGGGGGGTTCTTACTGTTCAATTGAATGTCATAATGAGCTTTCATTTGTTTTAATAAAAGAGCAGGCATGCAGTGCCCTTTCCAAGCCACTCATTACTGAGAAAAGTGAGAGAAGTGCATTATAAATACAGCAAGGGTAACATTATTCAAAGGCGGACATGCTACACATCTGAAAAGGCATCGCTTGCCTCCAGCCTCATTTGGCAGGAAATGATGCGTTTTGTTTATTAGTCGCATGGCACCTCGTAAAGAGAATGAACTCACCTACGTAAATTGAAAAGATGAAAGTTTACAAATGCTTGTATGGAGGTTCTCTTCGAATACAAAAGCCCATTTTGATTATTTAAATGTGTTGTGCTTTTAATGTGCATCTTAAGATGCTTTATCTTGAATTTTTCATTAATTGAATAAATGTAACCATTAAACATGTTATAAAGCTTTTATGGGAAAGACATCTTTCAAAGTCCTTTTGTTCCAAAGAGGCACGTTGGTGTGCGGTGTCGTTAAATGCATAAATTCTATGCAAACTGCATAAATTCTGTGCCATCTGTAAGGGGCCTACGTAAGCAATCAACTGACAGAACGGCTGATTATTTATGTTAGATGTTGATTTTATATAGATGCCATGGATAAGATCGAGAGGTTTGGACTGGCCATTGCTTGGCAACCTTTTTGTCACAGCCCAAAGTCTTGTAATGCTACAGATATGAGCAAACTGCTATGAAACAGTGTTTGTGGCTACAAAAGCAGGTAAATGTTTTTCTCATTTCTATAGAAACGCTTTATCCAAGCAATATCAGAACTCTGTTATTTTATTGAAAAGAGCCTGAGAGATTTGGTGCACTCATACAATAGCTGGCACACTAAATTACTGTTGTCAAACAAGTCACCCCCCCACACCTCCTCAGTGGCTGGATGCTGTCCACATGCATTACAGATAAGCTTCCTCTGTCTCTCGCCTAATGTATCACGCAGATGAAAAAATATGTGGCAGGAATGTGGATTTAGCTTGTGCATTCAGCCAGCAGATCAATTTTCTTGAGTTCACAGACGTAATTAATTTGCTGTTTTGTTTCAAGCAAAGGAAGTACTAGTTTTGCTAACCTACACAAGCAAATTGCTATGGCCGTGAATTGGTGATGTTGCATTTATCCGTTATTAGACAAGTGGTTTGTCTGTTCTTTTGTAATAACAGTGTTCAGGAAACACTTTTCTGTCACTGTTTAATAATTGGATTTCACGAGATATTTTGGACACATCTGCAGTTTACTTTAATGTTTAAACAAACCCCAAAGTTGTTTTATGCTAGAAACACACAGACACAATTCAACTGTATAGTTTTAAATTTACATTTACATTCTTGTTAATTGTACATGTTTGTATTGACAGTATTCAGTATCGATTTAAATGTATTGATTTAAAGTAGTGAGTTATAAACATTTGGGAATTGAACTAGCAACCTTCTGTTTATAAGTCCGACTCGGTAACCAGTAGGCCACAATTGCCCCTACATATCCTTAAATTAAATTTGCTTTAAAACTAGATAATTGGTATAATGTTTCTATAAATTCTCTTAACATTTAACATTCACAACCTATAGATGAGGAGTCCTCTTTAGATATAATGTCATTCCTTACTCTTGCATATTAAACTTAATTGTTTAATATGAATTCTAGAGAGGTCTTGACCTGCTTTAAATTCTATTAGATGGAACGTCATGCAGGCACAAGGTTGAACCTTCTTAATGCTCAGCCTCAGTTTTATTCTACAGTTAATGTGACAGGAATGAATAACAGGATTTTAATGACGACGTGTAGAAAAGTGTTGATGTAATCCTGTAGCAGATTGTAACAGTGTTATTAAAAAAAAACTTTGGATTTGCTGCACAAAATGCTACATTTTTCATGAATATCAGTATCATTCACTAAGAATCAAATTCATATAAAATATTTAGCTTGAAATATGATACTCATTGTTCAACAACTGATAATGTCTAATAATCATCAAACACGGTCCTGGTGAGACAGTACAGTGATGATGTAATGAAAGGAAGATGTCACAGTGAGTGACTAGTGTGGGCGTGCTTGAGAAAAATAAAAAAACGGAGACGGTTCAAGTGATGGTGAAGCTTTTGAGTAGTGACTTGCCTCTGAACGGAGAGGAATCTGTGTGTGAGGGTGTCAGGAAAAATTGAAATCTACAGGTGATTTGCAATTTTGCTCTTTTGGTTGTCCACACACTTTTTTACCTCTATGCTTGTTCGACAAATATCAGTATAGATGACTTAACATCTTTGACAGCATGAGGCCCCTGGTGATTGTGGGGCCCTACACAACTCATGTGGTTTGATTATTGTAAGGGGCAGACGCTAAACTACAGTTGATTAGCATTCTCAGAACAAAAGACTAGTGAAATACTTCCAGATTTCATTCATGATCATTTTACCCACAAACATGATTAGTGTGGAACTTGATATAAATGTATCTGCATTATGAAGCAGAAAGTGATTTTACTGAAAACTTATTGAATACAATGTTCTAATGATCGCTGGGTTTAATCTGGTATTGCTTACAAATTGTTACAGCCAGATAGCACTAACCTAATTAGTCCCTTATAAATGTGTTATTCAATATTTTTTGCTCCACAGTCTGGTCTAAGAGAACATGTGAGAGCCACGTTTGTTCCTGCGTAAGTCTAAACAGCTATTTGTCCAAAAGACCACTTATGAAAGATCCATTATGTCACTGTTACATCGTTCAGCCCCACCATCTACAGCGTGTGGCCCATAATTAACCTCCGTTCCTCTCTCTCCTTCTCGCCTCACTCCTCCCGCCTCGCTTGTTTCTCATTACTGTGGACAGGAAAAGCATGATGTGGCAGAACCAATTATAACAGCCTATTTTCTTTAGTGTCTACACAGGGAGCAAAGTTTGAGGCTAAAAGTAGCAGCAAGGCTCTCCAGAGATCCAGATTAGAGGAAACAGAAGAGACTGAGATTCATACAGATTCATTCTCACTCACCAGCCACATATTACTGTACATAAACCATTTCGTAAACCGATCAAACTGAGATCCAGTGGAAGTACATCATCTATGTACAGAAAGATTAGATCAAAGCTCATATTACGCACGTGAACTTGTGTATGTCTGTCGCGCCGCTCTCTGTGCCCCGGGTCAGTAATTCATTTCAAGGTTTACTTGTTAATATTGTGCATAATCTTTGATTAGAAAGCCGAGAGGGTTCATAACGAATCTGACACAGCTTGCTGAAGACAATATTCAGAACGCCCTCAGCTGGAATATTTGGAAATGAAACCTTTTTCCTTGTTGGATTAACACAGTCAATTTTTCAATAAACTGAAGCTACTTATTTGCCTCGTGTCCATGAATTATGCAATCATAGTGAAGGAATGTAGGTAAACAGATCAGGACACAAAAGTCAATATAATTCAGATCTCCCATTTAAACTCTTTCCGTCCATTATCAGATTTGTGGATTTGTATACCTTTTACTCTGTGCAGTTTCCTGAGGCTGCCATCTCAGTGCTTTAAAAAACATATTGGTACACTTTTCTTAGTGTTTAGGATGTTGTAGCCAAACATCATTAAAATAAGACAAATGCACAAGACTGCATAAGATAAGTTGTTTTAAAAAAAATCATAATAACAGCACTTATGCCTAAACAAACAATAGATGGAAAAAATGTCAGCGTGGTTATGTGGTTTTGTAAATTGCATTTTCTCTTGCATCATTCCTTTAAACTTACAGCTTTTTTTCTCACATTTGACTTTTTCTTCAACAAGCTTTCGTAAGCTTTTCTAGACCACAGGCTGGGCAAAAAACTCTAAATACTGAGTCAGATTCTGTGTAAACGACAGACTTTATTCTTTATTTCATTCTTAATTAATTGTATCCTGTCAGATTCCTAATGACGTTAGAAACTATTATCCCTTATTTAAGACAGCCCTCTCAGGTTGAGTAGATCTTACCCTGTGGCCTCTACTGATACCACAGAGTCTGTCTGTCCCCCTGCACAGAACCTCCATTAGATCTCATTTTAGATTACCTGCCTCTAATAGAAAATTCAAGGCAGCTTTAACTGGCTTATCTGAACACACATTGACCATAAATATTTGGTTAAGTCTTTTGCCTTTAAAACTTTTGTTTTATAATCTTATGCATGCTTACTCATTAAATTTTGTTGACACTGCAAAAGCATGAGATTGACCTACGTATAAATGCTGTAATGTGCCTTCACTGGAGTGTCTTGATGGTACGCTGTCGATGATCATGTTGTGGAACGGCACAACAGTGCCCTCTTTTGGATATAAAGCCTTATTGCTAGACGATTCTGGGACATTTACCATAGCATTGCAATAATGCCTAATTATACCTGTCTGCCATAAAGCACTTTTTAGCCCTTTACAATAAAACCTTTGAAGTTTTTGATTTACTTTACAGTTACACCCGGTTAAAGCAGATAAAATGAATATTGTATGCCAATATTTATATTACAACAGGGCAGACTGCTCCGTTTTATGTGTTTATAGAGTATGAATGTAAAATATAAAAAATGTAATAAATAACTGACCAGAATAAGCATAAGGTGCAGTGTTTCTGATGTGCATTAATAGTTTGTCTTTCTGTCTGGTAAGATGCACCCACATAGTTAGATGGTGAAAATGCAGCACTAATGAGATCTGTTACTTAAGAATTAAGTAAATGTTTACCGTGGCCTGACATTTACACAATAACTGACAGTTGATTAATTTGGTTAATTAACATTGCCATCAACACCAGTATTGGGAACTAGCCTAGAGGGTTCACTCTGTGTCAGAGTGTTATTTTATCTCAATGGAACGTTGTAATTTAACTGAATAAATATTGCACGTCCAGCAAGGCTGCATATAATGTAATCAATTTAACTGCAAAACTAAAGTGCTAGACATTATACACAGTGTAGAACTTTGTGTAGAATTTTTTACTCTGTTGCTTCCTGTTACTTATTCATAAAGCAACAGTAACAAATAATCAAGAATTCTAAGGTAATGAAATAATGCAATATATAAATACCCTTATTCCCTTTATACTCTTTTACCCTTTATTGTTTAAAGGATACAAATAGATATTTTAAAAGCAGCTTGGCATATTATACAAGTTTATTATTCACAGATGTTTTTTTTTGGTTTTTTATTCTTAGATGTTTTCCTTTTTCACACTATGAGAAGTCTTCAGTAGTTGTTCATCTGGTTTGTTTGTGAAGAAATTGGCTTTGAGGAGCAAAATAGCAACAATTAGACAGCAGAGCAAATGCAGTTCTCTTGTGAGAAGAGTCTAGCTGGATCAGCAGAACAGTGAATACTCAGTGATCGTCATTTAGTTCCAGACAAAGTTCTACTTTAAACCTACAGCTCTGACAAGGTGAGAGCCTTACCTCACTGATTACTTGAAAAACATACAGAAAAAATAAAAACAAAAAAAACATTTATACAAAATCTAGTTCTGGCTTGTGAATATTTTTCCCTTACCTTCCAACATCTGTGACAGAAATGGCAACAGTACTCAAGAGGAGCGCGTGACCTTTTCGCAAAATTCATTGTAAAGTTCTAATACATTTTCGCAAATCCCACAGATGCTGTTTTGCTCTTTTCAGTGGTTTCCAAGGTGCAAAGATGCAACTTAAAAAACAAGTATTTTTAACTGCGATGTAAAAGAAAACAATGCGGTTGCAAACTGTTTTGTCATTACATTACCAAGATTGTGCTCTACATGTGTCCTTTGGCTGAAGCATTATGGGTAACTTCAGAACTTTATGCTTGTGTGTATTTTGCATGCTTCACAATATGAACGCCTCTAGGCTTTTAAACACACACTGAAACAGAAAATAGTATAAGCTTTACATTTAATTTAAACAATACATTTACATTTGCCATTTAAAGAGTTTTCCATAACATGTTTATTATTGTCTGCAAACTAGTTTACTATTAATAAACAAAATATGTTTTGAAGCACGGTTGTAAAGCTCTGAGTCTTATCTGTCGAACATGACTCATTCAGTTAGACTGTTAGACAGGTGGGACTTTTTAGATTTGTTTGGGTTGGATTTTCTCCTGTCATCACAAGAGAACAGCAGACATGTACTGTTTGCCATTGTAATTTGCCCAGACTGCAGTGTTTTAAAGCCGACAACAGACCGCTATCACAGGGGAACAGAGGGGACCTATACGAACGCAAGTCTAACAGCTGTTGCCTTTAATTCCTCAGCTGAAGAATGAACGTAGATGTTGGAAACAAAATGCTCAGGTAAAAATCCTGCTGTATTTATTATAGGACAGCTCAAGCCATAATTTTATAATATGACTTACTGTGATTTAGCTTTGAGTGTCCAAACAACAGTTTATATTTTGGCGAAAGGTTTTTGCTTAGTTGTTTTTTTCTGCCGTTTGTACACTTTATAACTCTGTAATGGACAATATGTCCCAATTTTTGCAGAGCTACTTACTATTATCAGTCAGCAAAACCATTTTCACAGCTCTATTTCCTGCAAAATTTCCTCTGACTTCAACTCTTGGGTCAAACAAGCTTATGGTACTTTTGGTCCCTGTGGTCAAAGTTCTTATATTGTTGATCGCAGAGATTAGAGGTCTGAAAGTTTCTATTCACCTCCACACCAATAAAGGACATCGTTTTCCAGGACTACATACAGACCAAAACACATTGAAAACCAGAGACGAGGAAAGAAAATGCCAAGAGCCTAATTGAGCCAAGCCACCAATAATTTCTATAGCGTTTAAAACAGATGATTGATTACAGGGCTGAAGTTATGTGGGAAAAGGCCATTCCCAGCAAGAACACTTAAAATCACAGACTGTAGTCTCTAATAATGTAATTAAAAGGGTCTCAGCATAGTTCTGAGAACCCCCTCCTTATGATACTACCTAGAGAGGGAGAGTTAGTCTCTGTCTGTTCTCTCTCTCTCTCTCTTTCTCTCTGTGCGTGTGTGTGGACGAGCTATACTTTTTATACTTTTTTTTAAATGACATTTAAGGTTGTGATCCCTAAAAAATATAAATATTAAATTATAGCCAAATTATATATTACTTTAAATAAACAGTCAACAGTTAATGTCAAACGTTTTGTGTGAGGATTATGTTTGGTGTAGGATCAGGGTATAAAAAATATCATTAGCCTGATATGAAAACAAACAGTATGAGATGTCTTTTGTGAGTGTGTGTTTGTGTGTGTGTCATACACCATCAGAGGAAGAGAAATTTTGGCATCGGGTGAGAGAAGATTACAAGCTACCGAAAGATAAAAGAAGACTGCCTATAGAGCACAGACACAAGTCACAAAGTAATCTGGCAACCGCATGTTTTAATATCGTCTGTGTTGATAAAGTCAGTTCTGTTTAAGAGAATTTTATTATTTAAAAAAACCTTGACTTTAAACTGCCCACTTTATACCATCATTATTAATTTTTTAAAGAAGAAAGTACTTACTGTGTCAAAACCTTTTCTGTTAATTGTGTAAAGGAGACCGGGTTGATTAATAGATGTCCCTTTCATTATTCACAGATAACACAGAATAAAAACAGTCATTTTTGCATTTAAATGGCACTAATACTTTTAGCTTTAAGAAATAATGTGATACACATTTCTATCTCAGTATCTGTTTTTGTCCTCTATCATCTGTTCTGGTCGCTTTCTCTTATTCATGAGGAGAGAAAACTGTCTTTAAAACTCTCTGTGGCATTTAAATGGCAGTAATTATCGTAGCTTTCAAAACCATTTTTATTTGTATTACATTTTTCCTCAATTTCTGTGTTTTTCCTCTTACGGAGAGAATGCCAAATGCCATCCCTCCTCTAACGACGTACAATTGAATGAGCAATCCGTAATTGAAGATGACAGTCGAGGTCTCGGAGTACATCACCTGCGAACTTGGGAATGCAACTCAGCATCCAATCGAATGAGACTGTGGGCGTGTTCTTGTGTTTCCATCCTACAGACGAGCACAAGTTAAAACTGCTCTCTCCCTCAGAGTCTGGGAATGCCGCGCAAGCATCCCGGCGCGCGTGTGGGATTTTTTAACTTTCCATATTTTTACCTGTCCTCTCGTAGGTGGAAAGCATAGCAGCATAAAACAAAATTGCGCTTCAGTTGGATCTTTGAATTACTCGAGAAACCTCCTGTAGCTGTTTATAAGCTCATGCACAATGGAACTATATCAATTTCTCATTCTCTTGGTTTCACTGACAGGTGCGCACGGAGTTGAGAAACACGGATTATCGTACGCGTACACGCCGGAACTCTCGGAGGATGCGGTACTGGTGGCCAATAACGGTATACACGTGCCTTTTGGAAGATCGGTTTACATCGATCCGATGAACGATCTGGTCATTGAAGTTCAGCCGGGAGATAGGTGCAGTATTACGGTGCTGGATAACGATCCGTTGTCTCAGAGACCTGGGCATCTGTCTCCTAAAAAGTTCCCGTGTGAATTTGGTCCTAACGATGTCAGATACTCTCATTTCGGTTCCAGAAGCCCTGCTGAGGACAGGGTGAAGCTACAACTCAGGTATGATACTCAGATTGAAACTATAATCATCCCTTTTATGCTGGAGGTGGCTGTTGTTTTCACACAACTGGAGATTGTTACAAAAAACATGCCTCTTACTGTTGATAGACTACGTGGTACTAGTAATCGTATTGACAAAAAGGTACTAGAATTCACCTATGAGAAAGACTCTGAACAATGTGAAGTCACCTCATTGGCTGCCGGTAGTGTTTTGCCTAGATATGGTAAAGTTGTTGATGATGGCAAACTGGAGAAAATGATGAACTGTGACCAGTTTCTCAGAGCAGGTATTCGATACGAGCACACATCTACCCACACGTCTCCTAATAAGGATTACATCCCAATGGTGGTGGAACTACGCAACAAAGAAAACAATTTACTAAAGCAGGAGTTTTTCCATGTAATGATCCGGATAAAAGATGGTGAGGAAAACACACCTCCCAGACCCAGTTTTGTGGCCATGATGATGATGGAAGTTGATCAATTTGTCATGACAGCTTTAACTCCCGACATGCTGGCGGCTGAGGATAAAGAATCCAATCCTGATGATCTTATTTTCAACATCACCTCTCCCCTGTCATTCGAGGAGGGTTATATTGTGAGTACAGATGATAGAAATTTACCCATCACGTCATTTTATCAAAGGGATCTGACAGAGCTGAAAATAGCCTACAAACCTCCATCTCTGGACTCAGATACCGAGAGGATTTTTCAAATAGAGTTTGAGGTCATAGACACGGATGGTGACATATCGGACCCTTTTGCATTCATGATTGTTGTGAAGCCCATGAACACTTTAGCACCGGTAGTGACTAAAAATACCGGTCAGCTTTTGTATGAAGGCCAGTCCAGGTCTTTGTTCACCCAGAGCAATTTAGAAATTAGTGATGAAGATAACCTGGACAGTGTGAAGATAACTGTGGTCGATGGTTTGCGCCACGGTCAGTTGACTCTGCTGGGCACCAACAGGAAATATTTCACCCCCGCTGACCTGCAAGTCGGCATTGTGGTCTACCAACATGACGGAAGTGACACGTACAGTGATAATGTCATTTTCAGAATGTCAGATGGCAAGCATGAAGTTGAGTTTTTGTTCCCCATCACAATTGTACCCACAGATGACGAGCCACCCATTATCAATGCAAACACGGGGTTGATTTTATTCAAAAACCAGATGGTGCCCATCTCACAGCTCATGCTCAGTGCAGCAGATATTGACTCAGAAGATTCCACCATTACATTTATTATCCAGTCTCCACTCTCAGCTATTGGTGAGGTCCTGATGAGGCAATCAGAAGCTCCGGAGGACCCGACTTCATGGAAGTTTAATGCAGAAGATGGGGTTTATGAGAAAGTAGTGACACAATGGCTTCAGAAAGACATTACAGATGAAAAGCTCTTCTACAGGCATACCGGTCCACACATCACAGAAACCATTACTGATCAGTTTGTGTTTAAAGTACAAGACGATGCAGATCCTCCCAACCAATCTGGTGATAGTCCGTTTGTTATTAAAATTCTGCCCATTGATGATGTTCCACCTGTGCTGTTTCCAGGCACTACTTTGCAGATGACGGTACATGAATATCAGTTGACTCACTTAAACAAAAGCGTTCTGAGTTACACAGACCTAGATTCAGAGGACCGTGACCTGAAATATACAATAACTCGGCCACCAACTGACACGGATGAGAATAATCCAGTTAAGTTTGGGTCTATTGTTTTAACAGAGCGCCCTGATAGTGAGGTGACAGAATTTACTCAAGCACAAGTTAACCATCATAAAATATCCTACAGCCCTCCAGACCTTGAACTAGGCATCACACCCCATGTGGTGCAGTTTCATTTCAGAGTAGAAGACACTGCTGGAAACAGCGTTGATGGTGTTTTTACCATTTTCCTGCAGCCCATGAACAACAAACCCCCACAGATAACAAACACCGGCTTCACAGTCCTCGAGAGGGGGGTGCACGTCATCTCAAGTGTGGAACTTCACGCAAATGACCTTGACACTGATAGTAATCAAATTTCATTTACCGTAAGTCAAATTCCATTGCATGGCCACATCCAACATACATTTACTAATTTAAATAAAGGAGGTAGCTTCAGTCTGATGGACATCTCTGATGGCAAAGTATCATATGTCCACAATGGCAATGAAATAACAAGTGACTCTTTTAAATTAGATGTTAGTGATGGCTTTCACATTGTGCCGATCACAGTAAAGATAGCAGTGAAACCTGTTGATGATGAGACGCCAA